>JAXGGA010004561.1:0-86834 GCA_038373865.1 Uloborus plumipes
CGAAAAACCACATGAAAATATGTCCAAATTGCTAAGCATTTAGCATATAAAAGTCAAATCAGTAGGATTTTGTCATTCAAGTTGGAAACAGAACTTGAGCAATGAAATGTTTAAAAAAATATGTAATATTTTTCAAAATGGAGCGTTTTTTTATTGTCGTGGTTGTTACTACAACAATTATTAAGTTTGCCTAATCAATACCAAGAAGCTAGAAAGGGTATGCTGTCCACTGGTTCTTAATTGAAATTTTCTGATCTACTCTTTTTCCCTACAAAGCTCTTCAATCTTTCTTCAAACGAATTTAGGAGCGTTTTTATTCGTTGTGTGTAGTTTAAATACAATCAGCGAAACTTTTGCTTTTTCTTTCTCTTCTAAGTATTTTTTTTTTTTTTACTACAAAAAATCAAATGCACTCGCGGGGCGCACATCGCTACGCGGCGGGCCGCAGGTTGTGCACCCTTATTATAAAAATAATAAAATTAAAAAAAATGAAACAAGAAAAACTTTAAATCCTAGATTGAAAAATAATAAATTGTTGATATACACCATATTTCAAAATTCATTATTTTTTTAAATTATAGTTATTTAGTGTCAGAGCATGAAATGGCTCTAATACTTATTTCATTACTGTAGTCAAGAGAAGAGAAACTTTAATAAATCTTCTCTTTTTTTCAGTTGTCAAACTTTCATTTAGTGTTTAAGTCAGTTGCTGCATTTTTATTTTGAGTACCCATGCATATCTTTGTAGAAAGTTTGGCTGCTGTCAAAAACAAAATTACTTAAGAGCTGTTTTTTTTAAGAAGTCAAAAAACTTGACATTTTTTATTTTGCTGAAAATTTCAGAACATGGTCTTTATTTAAAAGTATTAAAAACATGTTTTTTTATTTTTGCAATGATTTTGCTGAAAATATTCTTTTAGTATTATAATCTTGATATGACAGGATATATTGCTTTATGTCAGACCTAAAATAGACTGCTTTCCTGTTTTACAGCAACTAGAACAACAAAAAGTACATAAATTGCTTACCATGTTAGAGCCGAACGGAATAAAGAGAGACGAAACAAAAAACGTCGCCTGGACAAATAAAAAAAAATATAGTTTTTAACGTATGTTGAGTATTTTCGGGAATTCATTTTCAATTTGGTTTCAGATATAACCATCTTTAGATGCCATTTCAGCTAGTTAGGATATTGTGATGTAATAGTGATACAAATAATAGCAATACATATTTTAAAACAGGTAATTGGCCTTTTTTCTTTAACGCCGAAAAACACTCATTTTGCAAACTTTAGAGCCGAATTATGCCGAAACTGCAAGAGTAGCCATAGGTTTGTTACTGATTCTGTTTCTGGTACAAGAAAGGCTTCTATTCCAGCTAGTTTTATATCTGATCACTCATGGTGAAGGAAGATAATGACCCTCAAAGTCACGTAATTTTGCGATTTCTGCAATTTCACAGTCAAATATTTCAATGTGCAAAATATCAACCACACAAATCTTTATATTTTTAGATACTGCTCTTTAGTGGGTATTTATTGATATATACACTACAGTGGTTCACTGTTGCCACAAGAAGATTTGGTCGGTCAAAGTTGCAATAAAAAACTATTTTTCGTACAACTTTGAGTGTACCTTTGCGCCAACCTCTGACCTTTGCGCCAAGACTCGTCCACAAATATTTATGTACTTACAGTTAGTGGGGATATAGTAGAACACAAAATAATTGTCAGTTCCACGGTTCACTCCTAAAGCAAAAAGTATTGGCTCATCTAAGTTGGCATAAGTCCAACTTTGACCTCCCAAAACGGAAAGAAAAAATTTTTGTTTTGCAAAAATAAAAAAACACGTGTTTAATAATTTTAAATAAAGACCATATTTGGAAATTTTCAGCAAAATCAAAAATGTCGAGTTTTTTGACTGCCTGATTCTTAAAAAAAAACGGCTCTTTAACTAATGAGTACTAAAAAAAATGTAGTGAAGAATTGCAATTTCTACGTAACTAGATAAGAATCAGATGCATAAATTTTATTGTATTTTAAATACATATTTGAATGGTCACATTCACATTCAATAAATAAGTTCTTACTTTTTTTGATTAATAAAATATTTCTTTAGTAAATTTAGTTCTGTTTTTGATACTTGCTCACAAAATAAAATTTCACTAAAATTAGGTTTTGTCAGTTTTGCACCATAGGGTTTTGGACAGGATGGTTTAAACACCAAACCTGCAACACAAGCATGTAGGTAGGGGGGGGGGAGCATTGTCGAAGTTTTTTTAATTTAAGATTGAACCCCCCTATATTGTTGGAAATGCTTCACTGATCGCAAAAATACTAATTTTTTTTCTGTACCATCAAAATTGAGTAAACTCTAGCCTTTTTCTTGTTTTTTACTGTACGGAACTATATTGGGCCATCGGAGAATTCGGTATCTTATTTTTATCCCCATACTAGTGATATATTTCCTAGTTGAGAAATTGAGGAAAACAACAAGGCACTACACAGACCATGCATACGAGATTTTAACCTTCTAAAGGGTAACATTTTTGAGTAATGTAATGTACACCCATACAAACGTATGTACAAACGTCACAAAAAAACTTATGCTAGTTAACTCAATGATGATCAAAATGGATATTTCGGCTGTGAGTATCTTCTTTGGTACATATTCACTTGTGTATGGGCAGAGAAACTACCCAACATTAATTGAAAAGTGGGAAAAAATAAAAATTTATGTGAAATTGTGCTTTTTTTTTTTTTTTTTTAATTTTTTGGGAATGCACATTTTTTTAATAGTTTGTACAAGGAATTTAAAATGCTGTTCAAATTTTGGCTTCATATAAATAAACAATTTAGAACAGAAAATGAAAATAAAAGATAATGAAGAAATTGAAGAGGTTAAGAAGCAAATAATATATGAGTAAAAATGGAGAAATTCTGGAATTATGAAGAAAGCTTTTAAAAACATTTTTGAATTACTGACTTGATTCAAAGAAAGAAGCAAAATACAGTGATTTATTTCAAAATAAGTCCGATATCTTAAACTGAATGACTTTATTTAGGCCATGAAAAATATATTTTACTTGTCTCAGTCCTAAGATGATACAATGTTATACAAAGATGACATAACAAGCAATTTTTTTGGAATATCTCAAAAATTGTCCAAACTCTGGGTGTTTTTTCATATTTTGACCTTATTTCTCGTTTTTGCATTGCTTCGAAAACATTTTGAACAACAATAAGGAAATAAAACTGTTAGATTAACTTTCTTTGGTGATACAATCTAAGTTAAATATTGTCACAGTCTGTATTTGCTATATTATTGATTAAAACATGATTAATTAGTTCAAAAATAATTGTTCTTGTAGAGGAAACATCTACGGAAACGTCTATTATCGGCCAAATAATGATGATTTGTTCCCCTTTGTTTTTATGTATGCCATCTTGTACTGGCCATATCCAAGTTTGAGTCTTTAACCCTTTTCATATATTTTATCCTGTATGTATCAGTGCCTTCATCTAATTTGCTTATGACGACCAACACCCCACTCTCTATCCCAAAGTGCAGCAACCATTTCATTCTCAGGCATATCTTCCAATGGCAGTGGATCAAAAAAATAAAGAAATTTTCTGTTGATGTGTATCCAAACGAATGGACAGAAAGAGTTGGAGGAAGCTGATTAAGATCTTATTAACAGTATTTGCCAGAAGATGTTATGTGCCTGTGGAATCGCATTTGCAAGACAGAGGGGTGCATTTGAGTTTGGTAATTCAAACAATCATCAATTTCCTGTCCTGCAGCAAATTCTAGAGCACTTGCTTGAAAGTGCACCAACAAATAATATCTCTACAGAAAAAGTTTTGGAGATGTTGATAATCGTTTAAAACATTCTGGACCATGTGGTTTTGCTGGGGTTTCAGAGAAAATAGTTATTACGCATTCAAATGACTTTGTGATTCTTGATCATGAATGGAGAAGTAAGGAGTTAAAAAAAATGAAAAAAGAAACTGATGAACTTAAAATAATTTGGAGCTTATCTTAAAAACAGATTCTTTCAAACAGTGTGCATAGCACAGACATTGACACAGTGAAGATAGTACAGGAAAGAAAAATGCTTATCATAAAAAAAGGAATTTAGACTTAAATACTGCATTATTCCAACTAATTATGTAGAAATTGAGGAGATAATAAAAAAAAGTCAAAGATGAAGGTGAAAAGTGCAAAGTTTTGAAATTACTTGTAAAAACAGCTAAAAGTGATTTCAGAAATTTAAAACAAGACCATATACTTTTCTAGCAACGAGGGTTAAGTCCTGAGACAATTATGAACAGCTTAAAGGTCCTATATGGCCATAAAGTTAATAACGTTACTGCAACTGTTGATGATATCAGAGCTGTTTTATGTAATACATCTGATACAAATGCAGAATCTATAGATGATCCACTACCATTGCAAGATGTGCCTGAGAAGGAAATGGTAGCTGCACTTTGGGATGGAGAGTGGGGTGTTGGTCAAGTCATAAGCAAATTAGATAAAGGCACTGATACATACAGGATAAAATATATCAAAAGGGTTAAAAAAAAGATTCAAACTTGTATTGGATATGGCCAGTACAAGATGACATACATAAAACCAAAGGGGAACAAATCATTACTCGGCCGATAATAGACGTTTCCGTAGATGTTTCCTCTACAAGAACAATTATTTTTGAACTAATTAATCATGTTTTAATTAATAATATAGCAAGTACAGACTGTGAAAATATTTAACTTAGATTGTATCACCAAAGAAAGTTAATCTAACAGTTTTATTTCCTTATTGTTGTTCAAAATGTTTTCGAAGCAATGCAAAAACGAGAAATAAAGTCAAAATATGAAAAAAGACCCAGAGTTTGGACAATTTTTGAGATATTCCAAAAAAAACTGCTTGTTATGTCATCTATGTATAACATTGTATCATCCTAGGGGGTTCAATGTTAAATTTAGAAAAACTTTTTTTCCCCATAGCAATGCTCCCCCTCCTAGTAGGTTAGTAAGTGGAGAGATCGTGAATCGTTACATCACAAGAAAGTAATTTCTGTTTTTGCTGGGAGTGATGTCATAGCAATTTAGAAGCTGTTTGGAATATGACCAACACCCTTTAATTGTAGTTTAATTGATAATTTTTGGTGTACTTTTCATGATTTTTCATCTTAAAATAAGTTGGAAAATCATCCATACTGTGTATTGCAATTAATAGAATGTTATTGAGGTAGTTTGTATTGCCATTGGGTCTATTGCATTTGTTATACAGTCCTTTTTGTTTTTCAGATTTCTTGCTTTTGATTTTTAAAGGAATTTTTTATAGTCATCCGGTTTATTTTTTAGGCATTTATCAATATTATATTCATCTACTTTTGCCTTCCAAATCTTTAAAAAAGTAATTATTGACAAACTCTATTATAATTATTTCTTTAAAGATGTAGAATGCAAAAGTACTTTCTATTTATTCTTGAAGAAAGTTGTCTGTTTCATTTATAATTAGTTTTTGTATAAGATTCTCCTTTAAAACAAATTTACGTTTAACTCGGCTGGAAAAATTTTGATATCAAAGGCATTTTTAAATACTTGCTTCAGTAGAACAATTTTTGTAGTCATTATTGTCAATATTTTGTGCAATTGATATGTACAAACCCTTCTAAGCATTTATAATTCCAAAGTTGTTATAAATATGACAACAAGAGATAAGGTGTCTTAATAGTGTGAAATAAGTAGTCTTGAATTTATTAACAATAAAGCTCTTAAATTGTTTAGTCCGTAAAAATAAATGAACATCGTAATTTTTTAAGCCTGGTTTTCTTTTACTTCACATCTGCAAGAAAAGTTTATGGAAGAGAGTGGGGTATACTTTAAAATTAAATTCTTGCTGATTTGCCCTTTTATTTTTGCCAAAATAATCCTTATGCTTTTTAAAAAAATGTTAAATTAAAACTTCTTGTAAAGTTTGCAAAACTTTTCTTGTAGAAGTGTTATATTAACTTTATCGATTTTCTGTGAGTGATTTCATATATCATACCAAACTGGGTTTAAGAAGTGCTTAGTTTTGGTGTTTGCTTCTTGAGGCCGCGGACAAATCTTTAAACCTTTCCTTCTGACTGGAAAAAAAAGCCTTTTACTTTGAAATCATAATCAAAAATAGAACTTGGACGTTAACATCCAGAGATAATTTCAATGCCTCTACAAGCATATTTTGCTTAAACAAGTCTGAAAATGTTAGCCAAATGCATTTTCATGCTTTATATTTAAAATCAAAAAGGTTTAAAATGGCATGGCCCATTCCCAAAGTTTCCCCATTTCCCTCCCCTCTCCACTCAAAGCATGGATGGAGAGACAAACAAAGTAGGTACATTTTTTCAATTACAGCAAACTTTTACTTATAGATTATACATACGCACCAAAAAATAACACAGGAAACTCTTTTGATAGCCACTTAATAGGTGTTTGAGCTAGTCACTACACTGTAGAAGTTTTTTTTGTTTTCAAATTTGGCTCCCGAAGATGAATCTCACTCACCATAATTTATCTTTTTGCATTTAATAACAATACCCCTCCGCCCCCGATAAAAAATGTATGTTGAAATTTGAAAACTTGTAGGAAGTTGAATAATAAAAAGAACAAATCGCTTTGAAAGACACTATTCCAAAGCCAAAACTAATGTTGTTCCAAATTACATGGCTGTTGGTACCAAAGGAACACTTAGGGCATCGTTAAGGATGCTCAAAAAGTAATTCTTAAATTTGTAACCTCTGAACACAGTCCAATTTGCCATGAGCTTAGTTCTTGAATAAAATTTGTTCGTTACTCCTTTTAAGTTATTATTTTTAATGAATATCTATGTGTTTTCCTTATGTGCCGAACAAAGTAACTGTTTTCCGTGAAATGGCCCTTTAGCTCTGAACCCCTCATGCAATAATTGTTATTATTTATATTACATGTTATCCTTATATAATAAACTTATTCAACACAGTTTTTTGTTCTAAGTATGCATTAAGTAGTTTTAATTAAACTATTTCATGTGGATAAATCAGTGAAAATTGGCTAAATACCAGTTATTGCTCCTAAATTATTAAAAGTAGCACACAAACAAGGATTTGGAACATTTATTGTTTTGTGTACTTCAAAAAACATTAGAAGTGAGGTGGAGCATTTTTGTAGATATTTGAAAAGCAGTTCTGGGCAAACATGTGACAAACTCCTGAGCTAGCCATATTTACTCAATTCTTGAAAGTTTAGCTAATTGATTTGTATGACATGTATTATATCAGATGTTCAGTAATATATTGGTAGTACTCATATCTGCATCATTATATTTTCATTTTTACTGCATATGAATTTGTTTTTCTCCTACTTTGTTGTTCTCACCTAAAAATATATATGTTTGCTGATAAATGTTTTTAAAGTTGTTTTTTGTTTTCTTATAAAACTTTTTGCATTATAAAAATTTTCATGTAGAATTTCTTTTGCCAGGTGCAAGGAAAAGACCCTTCCGTTGACATAACACAAGACTTGGTAGAAGAATCCGAAGACGAACGCTTTGAAGACGTTTCTGATTCCGCCCCTCCGATAGAACTTCCACCGTGTGAACTTGGCAGGCTAGAAGAAGTAAATGAAACTATAAGTAGTTGTTTGCCCTCTCCTGCTCGGCGGGAAAAATTAGCAATGATTTTAGAATCAGAAAACTACATTAAAAAACTTCTTAGAATTTTTCATGTGTGTGAAGACTTAGAAAATATAGAAGGACTACATCAATTATTTGAAATTTTTAAAAATATTTTTATGCTAAACAAAAATGCACTGTTTGAAGTCATGTTTGCCGATGACACGATATTTGACGTTGTTGGTGTGCTTGAGTATGATCCATCATCACCAGAGCCAAAAAGGCACAGGGATTTTTTACGGAATGCTTCACATTTCAAAGAAGTCATACCCATCTCTAACCAAGAACTAATAGCTAAAATTCATCAAACATATCGCGTCCAGTATATCCAAGATGTTGTTCTTCCTACTCCTTCAGTTTTTGAAGAAAATATGTTGTCTACCTTAAGTTCGTTCATTTTCTTCAACAAAGTTGAAATAGTGTCCATGATACAGGTAAGATTGATCTTTCTTACGTAATATGATTAATGTAATTATGGTTAATGATGTAATATGATAATTTTTATTGTCAATATTGTAGCAGCATTTTACTTTGTATGAAAATTTCTACCTACAAAAACTAATATGATGCACACACATGTATTTTAGAAATGCACATTTGATGTATTTGAATGACTCTGTTCCTACAATGAATGATGTATGATACAAGGTCACCAAATCTCCGGTTTTCAGTGAATGATCAAATTTACTGAAATTAGTCAAATTAAGAAGACTAAAAATTTGTTGTCATTATTTTTGTTTTTTTTTTTTTTTTCCTGAGCAAAATTCATTCTATATTAGTACAGTCGAGTCTCCATATAACGAACACTATATTTAGCGAAGTTCTCTATATAACGAAGCATGTTCTGTGACACAGAAAGTTTCAGTAAAAAGGCATATAAATTTGTCTCCCTTTAACGAATATCAAATGGCCCAATTTCTCTATTGCGAAGTTTTTATGGGATTAAGTGTCAATGTTCTGGAAGATAGAAGTCTTTCTTCTACTACTTTTATGAAGGCTTACTCACTTCCTTATCTTATCTTTCAGAAATCCTTTCTATTTTGTCACTTGTGGTCAACAAAGGAGAGTCTTTTGAATGGAGGGGAGGGGTGGGGGAGAGATTTCTTCGAGGGGTTGAGGTTTCCTGGAAATTTAGATTATTTAAGCTAGGTTGGAGTCTCTAGAGGTGAACACATTTCTCTCATTTTCATTTTGCTCTCCAACAAGGTGCTTTTCTCTCAAAATGTTGAAGCGAAAATGTTTGACTATAAAAGAAAAAAATTTACTTATCGTTGAAGTTGAAACGGGCATTAAGAAGAAAGACGTAGCCGCAAAATACTGAATTCTAATAGTGTGTCCACTATCCTAAAAAATAAGGATTCCATTTTAAGTAAAGCTGGTGAAATATGCAATTCTAAAGTAAAGCGAGTACGAGTGTGCGTGTATGATGACGTTGATCAGGACATGCTAAAATGGATTCATTCCGTGCGTGATCAGAACTAACCTTTGTCAGGTGCGCTAATTAAAGAAAAAGCACTGCAATTTGCCAGGTTATTCGGATTTCAAAGCAAGTGTTGGATGGTTGGACAAATTTTAAAAACGCCACATGTTGGTTCATAAAGTCATTTCAGGAGAAAGTGTTTATGTGTCAGGTGAAAGTTGCGATGAGTGGAAGAATGAAGTGTTAAAACCGATATTAGAAGAATACCAGCCTAAGGACGTGTTTAATTGTGATGAAATTGGACTCTTTTACAAATGTCTTCCTGATAAAACTCTTGCTTTTAAGGGAGACAAATGTTTTGGTGGAAAACGGAGGAAACACAAAATTACAGTACTGGTTACAACAAATATGACTGAGGAAGAGAAACTGAAGTTATTAGTTATTGGGAAGAGCAAAAATCCCAGATGTTCCCATAAAAATCCCCGAAGGCATAAGATCTTTAGAAGTGAACTCCCAGAACAGTAGGAAAGCTTGAATGATAGGCGAAATTTTTGAGAAGTTTCTATATAACGAACTTTTTCAATGGTCCCTTGCGACTTCGTTATATGGAGACTCGACTGTACTCCTTTAAATGTGTCAAAACCAAGGTTGGGTTTTTGGCGTCAAAAACCAGTTTTTGACATACATGTCGAAAACCTGTCGAACACGTCAAAAATCTGTCTAAAACTCAAATACAGTGATTATTGAGATTTTTTATAAACATATAAGGTTTCTCATCCTGAAAAATATTAAATAAAAATTTATACATCTTATCAAGTTTATAATAAATTTAATGAAAATTATTTCTCATTCTTTTAAACTAACTTGTTTTGCCGTGAAAAAAGTTAAATATTAAAACTTAAATCCAGTTTTTAAAGAAGTTTTGTTTAAATGTTTAAAAACTATTAATTAGTTATCTTATCAGTCAAGTTTAATAAAAATTAATTTAATAAATTTAATGAAAATTAATCCTCATTTTTTGAAATTAACTTGTTATGTCATGAAAAAAGTTAAAAGTATTAAAAGTTAAACCCAGTTTTTAAAGTTGAAAAGTCTGAAAAAAAAGCAACATCTCTGCCGAATTTGTACAGCTGATGGTACAATTACATTCCAGCCCATGTAGCTCAGCGTCTATCGAGAGAACCTTCTTGAGTTTTGGACTCTCATACATTCTAATCTCAGAAATAGACTTGGCGTCCAAAAAGAATCAAAACTGGTCTTTTGTTGCCGCATGCTCCGCACGAAAACGATTTAGATTGGGAATAAATACCTAAAGTAACTGTTAACTTAAGATGGTTTATTTTATGTATGTAAGTCTACAAATAATATCAGGCAAATGTGCACAATGAAATTTCTGCTTTCTAAAATTTATTACTTGTAATGAGGTTTACGTTTTAATATACTGTTATTTATAATTAATTTTTATTCTATAATGATAGTAGCTCATTCATTTATTTTATTTTCCACATGTAAGCATCTTGTAGTATCCCGATTGAAGGGCTCGGGAGTAAATAATGGTATCTGATAAATTCTAAAAATCGGACTATTTCAAATTAAAATTTAAAAAAATCACCTTTAAAAATTTATTAAGTATAATACCCAAGACACACAGCACTTAATTAATCTACCCACTTCATTTTTAAAATAAAAAATCTGTTACAGTAATTTCTCGAAGCAATAAAGCCATGTTTGATTTTTTAAAATGCTAGTTACCATTATTTACTCCCTAGCCCTACAATTATGTTTAGGATTGCTTATTACACTTTATTTTAATAACCTAAAACTCCAAAAGTTTACTTCCGTGTCTGAAATCAGGAATTGTAAAATTCATTTAAAAATGTATTTTGATTGTCAATATCAAATTTAAACATGTTTTGGACAGAAATTTAGGTTTTTGACAATTATGTCAAAAACCATGTCAAAAAGGGGTTTTTGACATGACAGTAAAAACCGGATAAAACCTCTGACTATCAAAAACTTGCCAACCCTGGTCAAAACACTTTGAAAATGAATACCTCCCAACTTTTACTTTTGAACACTTTAACTCCAAACTACGAAATAATTCGTAGCATCTCATTCTAGTTGACAAAATGTACTTTGTGTGAGCTCGTAGGCGATAGGTTTGCCGTGTTCGTACAGGTTTGGATTTAGGTGTGGTACATTGATATTAATGGGGATATTTGACTTCTGAGAAAGTTTCAGTAAATTAAAACTGTATGACGGGTACACTGTTTTTAGCCTAACTGTCATGCTACTTATTTTTCGTAGCTTGGCCTTCAACGTGTAAATTATTACGCTTTGAAGCTGCAGTCCCTATTTCTTGTACATTTTAAAATCCAATTGCATCTGCTTCTGTAACACTCACTCACTTTTGTCTGCTGAGTTATTAGACTGTTTAGACATTAGTGACTCTGTGGGAATCTGAATTTTCAACCCATCTTATATCTATATATTTTTGCTTATAACTTGCATGCTCATTTTTTGGCATGCCCATTGCAAAAAATATGTATTCAAGTTTCTTCAAACCAACCCATTTACAAAAGTTTGCCTTAATACTTAAGAAACAAACAGTGTAGAAAATTGAGCGTGCAAATACATTGCATACAGTTAGTTGAATATATAAGACTTGATATGCGTATTTACCATCAAAACACTATAATGTTTTACACATTGAGATTTTCCCTAGTTGGCAGTTACGAAAATGTAATTTTTTTTAAGTAACTGAAGTGTTTGGGTTTTTAAATTGCTGATTTGATTTTTCATATATTTTTTAAGTTTTCAAACAGTAATTTTCTGTATTGCAGTTTACAGTACAAACTGCAGTGCAGAATAAGTAGTATTTTTAATTTCACCCAGCAGCTAGGAACTTTTCTTGCAAAATTTATTGACAGGTAATGTGTTAAATGTGTGTTATAGAAATCTTTTATAATGAAATTGTTCTAAAGATGTACCTTCTGTATAGTATGTAACGTGTTCCACACATGTGCAAACTTCCTGTAATAGGGCATGCTTGGTACAAACTTTGTCGCTAGGTGGTGCAACATGTACAATTGATATTCTTTACTTTTGGTTATTCAATTAATGTGCCAGAGCTAACGTGATGAGGAAGATTTTTTTTTTTTTACAAAGCTAAATTCATCTTAAGGGAATATCTTTCAGATAAAAATTTTACTGTTTCAACATTAGAATATGAACTAAAACTTTTAAAAATTAAAAGTTGTCTAAAACGGTATTTATTGCTTGGAAGTATTAATAGTATTTTAAATGATGATTAAAGCTATCAATTTAAAAAAAGTTTTGAGACTTCAATCATTCTGCAGCTAACATAAAATACTCTTACTTTCAAATTAATTATTTTCTCATTATAGCGAACAAATATTTAGTAATTTAATTTAAACTTTTTTTAAAATATTTATTTATTTATTGATTTATTTATTTACTTCGAAGTTCAAAATATTACTCAAATATTTTGTACTGAAATGCATGCGTATGTTGGAGTCTATTTTCTTGCTAAATGTACGTTTCTCTAGTTGATCGTCAAAATGTAACTGTAATTATGTGCAAAATGTTACCATTCTTCTCTTAAAAGAGAGAAATAAATAAAACATGCACACATTGCATGGTACATGCTTTTAATGGTTATTAATTTTTTTTTCCATCTGAATTATTACCCTATTTTCTAATGAAATGTCTGAAATTTGATAATAGAAAATAGATTGATAATTTACTCGTATTTATTATCTTATTTATTAGACTCTGATTTATTTAATATTTTTATATTTTATTCTTCATAAAAATAAATTATTTAAAACAGTTTGCTAGTTGAAAAGTAGTAGGCAAACCGGCCGATTTCACCAAAGCACATTCAAATTAAATAATGTTGAAAGCTCACACATATATTTAAAATAAAAAATATTTAACCAGAACACAAATAAAAGTAACAATTTTTCAGCAGTATTTCTACTTCGTTTATCCCCTGGCTAATACGAAAACAAACTATGGTATTTAATAATTTATACAAACTAATTAGAGCAATTAGGAAAAATTTTAAACAAGATATTGCAAAAAAAAAATCAAAACTAGTTGGAAATAGATTAATAACGATAACTAAATATAATAACAATTCAACCGAATAATAAAGATGTATTTCATCTATTGTAGTTAAAACCGAAGTTCTATTCAAAGATCATACAAATTCTTATACGGATGTGAAATGTATCTCAGTAATACGCAAACAGTACATATTTATACTCGTATCATGAGAGCAAACAAAATTTACTTTCAGGAGGGGGGGGGGTCTCACAGGCCTTACATGTAAAAAATGCCGCCAAGAATGTTAAACCAAGGGTTGGGGGGGGGGGGTGACCTCCCGAATTCCTGTAATATAATTATTAAACATCCAAAATTTTTCATTTTTTGTTTAAAGGATTGTTATCACCCCCCTTCCCAAGAAAAATAATTTATTCATAAATTTGAAACTAAGGCTATTAACAACTGAAGACAAACAAAAAGTAATTACAGCAGCTAAAAATACATTAGTTTTAAAAGGAATTGGGGTTTAAGTTGAAAAGAAAACAGACTTAATATGTATTTAATTCAAATATAAAATTTTCAAATGTTAGTATAACTAATAAACACTTTGGTAATGTTTTTAATTTGAAATTAAGTAATATAAGTATCCAAATATCAATACATCTTATTAATAAAAGCAACTAGGTAAAACACCTTTTATATTAAAAAAAAGCGACTAAATCAAAATTTTAAAAAATACTATGATTTAAAACACATAATTTTTTTTTTTTTAAAAGGTAAAACATATGTAATGCACACCACTGACAGTAAGGTTCAGTAGAAGTGGTATTTACTATTTATTTCGGCTGCATATCACAGTAAACAATATTTGTTCCCACCCCCCACCCCCCCCCCCCCCCCCACTATAGTTTCTATTTATTTATTTTTTTAGAAAACTGCAAAACGGAATCGATCTTGTAAGCACTGAAATGAAAACATAAATTGCAAAGCATCTGCTTTAATATTTTCTGGAATGAATTTTCAACTCATTTCGCCTTCAACCGAAAAAAAAAATAAGAAAATGAATAACGTTATTTTATTTTGAACAAGTTTTCTAATGTGTAAAAAAATGCACATTTCAGGGAAGAAATCCCTCTGCTATTAGTTATTTGGTATAGGTATAAAATTGTTATTTATGCTCTAAGATTATTGTACTCGGTCACACATTCAACTATTTGAGTTGGAATCGCCTCAGAAAGGGTGTTAAATATAATACTGTCCACAATACGTCTGTGATTCAAACATTGATTTTTTGAAAGAAATTATCACAACACACAGCTCTTTGAACAAAAAAACAAAAAAAAAAAAAACCTTAGCTGTCAAAAGAGCATAGAAGATGCATGGGTACTTCTCACGGGAGTTTCTATGATAATACGAATGCTGCAGAATAGTCGGAAGTAACCTACACCAATGCCACTAAAGCGCGCTAGGAACTATGGGAGTTTTAGCATGCCCTATTATAAAGGAATGCAATTTCTAAGACTTAAAAAGAGTTAAAAATGTAAGTAAGCTTTTTCATGAATAAAATATTATTAAAATGTAATATAAATGAAGAACTCTGTGTGCAGTGTATGCGCAGTAAATTGTTCGCTTATATTGATATTAGTAATTTCCTTTTGCTTCACTTGCAGTTTTGTTTGACCTTCTAATTTTAAATTATTTGTATAAAGTTATATTTATGTGACAAGTTTTTTAAACTGAATAGAATGTAAGCTCATTTATGTACTTGTCATCTTGAGAAAAGGAGGTGAGACCAAAAAAGGAAAGAGTGTAAAATTTCTAATATTTCTAGCTATTCATCTTATAAATGTAGGAAGGGGAGGGGAAATGTTTTAATTGAAAATGAAAAGTTTTGGATTTGGAAAAAGCTGAATCTTTGGTTGTTTATTCTAAAATTTATATTGAGGGCAGACAAATAGTCAATTTGTTCTGTAAAAGCCAGTTTTGTAGTTCAATTCCTCTTATTTTATGTTAATTTGAGAGTGTTCAGAAGTCTTCAACATTGTACCTGTCTGGTTTGCAATCAAAGAACATATACCTAATTTTACTTTGGTTATTGTATGTGCTATGATTTCCAAATTCAGTATTTTCTAGACTTGTGTCAGTCACATTTAATATTGCTGTATCAAATGCATTTAGGTTAGTATGATACTATGTATATTGAGGTGAAGTTTTGATTTTGAAACAAAAGTGTTAGTTGGATTTTGCAGAAACTTTATTACCAAAAAAAAAATTCATAGTACTTGATTTCATGATTTGGCTTTGAAATAGGGATGCACTGAATACTATATTTTGCCGAATCAATTTAACATGAAAAATATTTATCTATTTTTGTGTCTTGTGAAATGCAAATACTTTTCCTTTTAACATCCTAAATTTACATTAAAATTATAATAACTAGACATAGAATATTTAGCTGAAACAAATCAAACATTTTTCACTAACATTCCGTTCAAATCCAAAAGAAAAAATGTAACTCATGCTATTGTAAAACATGAAAAGAAATTTTAAATGTGAATATTTTTCTTTAAAAAGGAATAACTGTAGTTGTATTTTTTAAAAACTCTACTTTTCCGAAGGATTACCTTAATAAATAAAAATAAAAGAAAGTAATGACCATTGTTAGCTGTACTAGATATACTCAAAAAATACACTCACTGCCAAAAGTTAAGCACGGAGAGAGAAAATGCGAAAGAAATGGACAAGTACTGCTTTGATTAACAACAAATGCGGCAGGAAAGTAGCAAATATGTTTATGCAATGAACAAAACACATAATTACATGCAGAGATTTAAAAAATAATAATTTTTCTTAAATTATAACATGACACCATTTCGGAGTCATTTACAAAATGCTGTATAAACTAAACAACAAAAACTGACATTAATAGGGTAGGTGAGCACCCCTCATCTGCATACAAAGCTTGCAGCATGTCACCATGCTTTTTATGAGATGATCAACCATCGCAAAGTCGAGTAATTGCCATTCCTCCTGTAGAGCAGTTTCCAGCTCTGTGAGAGTGGCTGGGGGTGGGACACGTCTACACACAGCACGGTCAAGGGCATCCCAAAGGTTTTCAATCAGATTAAGGTCAGGCGAGTACACCGGCCAGTCCATACAAGCAATCCCCCCCCCCCCCCCAGGTAGTCGTTGACTAGGGCCGCTCTATGTTGACGTGCATTATCATCCATTAAAACAAAAGCAAAACCCACTTCGGCAGTGTAAAATCTTACAGTGGGGTCTAGGACTTCATCCCGATACCATATAGCCGTCACTGATCCCTGTCTGTAGATGTGCAGGTCGTTGCGATGTCCCAACGAAATCCCTGCCCAAACCATGACACTTCCAGCTCAAAATGCGTGATGTTCGACAGTGTTCTGGGGCTGATTGGGTGTTCCTTGCTCTCTCCAGACACTTGCACGCTTGTCATCGGGTTGCAGCGCAAATCTCGACTCATCTGTAAACATAACGTTTCCCCAATCCGACACAGTCCAACTCTCATGTTAGCGGCACCACTTTAATCGCACCCCTCTGGATTGGACGGAGAGTGGAACCCAAACCCGTGGTACCCAGGCATACAGGCCATTCATGTGTAGTCTTCGGCACACAGTAGTGGAAGGTATTGTCTTACCGATGGCTGCTGCAACCATAGATGTCACGCCGGTGGGAGGTCGATCTTCGGTTCCGCTTGGCTACAACAGCAATATAAAGATCTTCCAAGGGGTAGTTAACCCTTGGAAGACCTGTCACAGGTCTTCGGATAACTGTTTGGCTCGTTAGGAATTGTTTCCATAATCGTGAAGTGATGGAATGATGACCGCCAAAAAAGGGCAACGTCTTTGATTGATTATTCCTGCTTCAATAGGTCCGACATCGCGCCCCACGCCTCAGAATCTTCCATTCCTGGTCTGGAAGCCATACAAACACGTCTGTTGAAAACAAATCGAGGGAAAGTTCTAAACACGTTTTATCACCACTTACATGTAACTCCTGTAACCCTTCACTATGCTTCCTTCTTATACGACTGCCTCTTTTGCATATTTCTGGACACGAAGCCCTGGTTGACTGTTACTTAACTTATTTGCATACTTCCAGCTACCTCTGTAGCGAATAGTAGCCTCTCTACTTCAGATTGGCTTTCAGAAATTTACATTTTCCTCTCCGTGCTTAACTTTTGACAGTGAGTGTATGTGGAAGCAAATGAAGATAAACAGAATAATTTTTTATGAGATGTTTTTTCAATGTTTCAGAAAAGTCAAAAAATATTAAACACTTCAGTTAAACCGATAACTTGGAACATGCTGATGATCTTAGTAACATGTTATGTTGTAATTCAAGAATCTTGTTAAACGCCTAATGCTCCTGCAGCACAATTTAGCATTATTATACTTTGATTCAATGATTCAATTAGATTGTTTTTAAACAATATTTAAAATTTGATTTCATTAAATGTAAAACAAAGCTTAAAATTCTGTAAAATTTAATGTCCAAGTGTTATTTTAAAATCATCATTTTAATAATTTGTAAAACAATGTCAGTTGTTTATTTTTTGTCGTTATTAATTTTTCTAAACCATATAGTTTTCCTAAAAAAATATTTTTTTCTAAATTTCAAGCTAAAAACCAATCAAAAATTGAACATTTATTTATGTGTTATTCATTCATGTATTTTCATCTTATATTCATGGGTAAAAAAATAGGCACTTTTATAAGTTTTCTTGAAAATTTAACCGATTGTTAAGGGGTTAGATGAGTTTATAACAACAGGGTTACTATAAGACCATTCTAATATGGTGGACATAACAATCAAACTTTGAACACACATAATTATGCAATAACACCACCAGCTCGTTTGTTGCATTTGCAGTGTTCGTACTTCCTTAAAAAACCCTTAAGAAACCCTTAATTTTATCAAGCAAAATTAAGGTCCCTAAAAAACCCTTAAAAAGTCCTTAATTTTGGGAAAATTTCCTTCATTTTTAAAACACTGTTTCAATCATTTTTTCTTTCTTTTTCACCATGAATTAAAAGCTAGAGTGACTCTAGCTTTTACCTGCCAACTTGTACGTTTTGGCCGTACAATGAACGTTTTTTTTGCATTATTTTACGATCATACGGAAAAGGTGTAAAATCGTATGTTTTCTACAGATTTTTCATCTATTTCAGTGTTTTTTTTTTATATAACTAAATTTCAGCTACTAGGCTCCTTTAAAATCTATCAATACATATGTTAAAATGCGAGGGAGAGCCTAAACGTCGTCATATTTCAGCTCTGAGCGTGTACTTCGCGGAAAACTGGTTCATTTGATTGAGACTGCAATCCTCTTGCATCGTACAAATATTTTAATATTTGCAAAAATTTTAGGTTTCATAAACAAATGCTACCTTAGGTTGTCACATTTAATTATTTATTTTAATAAATTTTTAATTTTTTCCTCCCCATTTTACATGTTTCATTTTACCCGCGATTCTGGTAAAATCGCCTCGTTTGTTTGACATTTCAATCCTTTAACATTTTGTCAGTGTTTTAATATTTTTGATGGTTGGAAGTTATTTTGACATATTGCTATCTTAAATGAACTTATTGCATCATTTTTTAATTTTTATAATTAATAAAAAAATTCATTTAAAAAAACTGATCTGTAATCAACGTAAAATTGCTTCCTGTGTTGATATTTCAGCCTTTTTTCATCTTGAAAGTATTTTAATGTTTTTGACAGCTGGAAGTTATTTTGACATGACTAGTGAAGCCTACTTTTACTTCATTTATTTTTTATTATTCATGTTTTTTTTTCCTTCTCAGCATGCTGATATTCAGAACATACTTTACCGAAAATTGTATAACTGAAATGAATTTATTCAATTGAAAATCTATGGAAAAGTTAAAATGGTATTCAAAATGAAGAAAGAAAACTACTGAAAGTGACAGTGATATAATTACAATACCTTATTTAATGTCTAATTTTAATTAAAGAATTGGTTATTGCCTTAGTACAGTTTCATAGGGGAAATTAAGATTTTCTAAGAAGACATGTTGGCAGGTATGGCGAGTGTTATCCAAGGTTTCTTTTTGCCCTTTATACAAATGCGGTACAACTCCACTTTGTTATACATCTTAGTAACTTCAACAGACACATAATGTAATGTATGCACAGTGAATTATACCAATATTTATAAAAACAGACATTTTATTTAGCACATACATTCATTTTAGTTCAACTCCATATTACATATTTTTATATCCCTGTTGCCATTCCGAATATACATAATACAATCATCACACTCTCCCCCTTAAATTTTAAAGTTCAACCCAGAAGTTAAATAGTTTTATAGCAGAAAAGTCAATAAATTCAGTTGTAAGTTAGTCTATTTGGCGGCTTAACTTGCCTTTTTGGCCTAGGTGTTTTAACAATTGGCTGGTTTGGCGTAGATTCATTTGTACAAACATCTAACTTTTCTGTTTTAGTTTCTGGAGATTTAGGCTTGGTTTCTTTATCTTTTGATACAGAGTCCAATTTTTGAGTTGCGGATATATCTTTCTAAATAACAGTAGGTTTTAAATTAATTGGCTCTGTATAGGTAGGAATCACAGTTAATGGATTATCTCTTAGGGTTTCTTTTGCTTCTGAATCCTCAGTTACATTTTTTCGTAGATGATCGGCAAACCCAGATAATATAGACGAACTCGCGAACGCCGTTCGCAGAAAACTTTCGAAGTTTGCAGAAAATTTTTGCATTTTGTTAAAAAAGTTATAAATTTAGGAAGTTTTCTATCTGAAATGTGTCTTGATTTTGTTCATTGTGGGGCAGTAGCTTGTTACATACGAAACTGACACATTCATTAATCATGACGGATTGACAACCAACCTCATGGTAGAACTTGCACTTCATACAACTTGATATTTTTGTTGTTGGTAGCACTTTAGAATTCAGAAGCCCCCTTTTTTTTGCAGAAAATTTTAAAGAAATTATTTAAGTTTGCAGACAGTTTTACATTTTATCTAAGTCTGATGATCGGCATGTACAAATCGTATCTGCTTATTCACATCTGCTAAATACGTATTTGCGCTAATATTTTTGGTAATTTTCCCAGGAAACCATTTAATGTCATTATTTCTGACTGATCTTACCCAAACTTTGTCATTCACGTTGAAATTTCGTGAAGCCGAATGCAAATTAGTACGCGATTGCTGATATTCTCGGTAATTTCTTTCGCGAGTCAAATGATCAAAACGTAGTTTTGTGATTTTTGTTTGAGGACTAAATTTAAATAGTAATTCAGCAGGAGTTTTCAAAGTGACGGAACACGGCGTGTTTCTGTAAGCAAAAAAAGCACAAGCAATTCTATGCTGAAAGCTGTCATATCTTTGGTTTGAAAACTTTTGCCTCTTCAACATATTTTTAACAATATTAACACTCTTTTCTGCTGCTCCGTTAGAATTAGGATGGTAAGGCGGAGAATTTCGAAAGTTTATCTCATTCGACTTACAAAAATTAATGAATTCTTCCGACTTAAATTGACCTGCGTTATCTGAAACCATTTCACTTGATTAACCAAAACATGAAAATATTGATCTTAACTTCGTGATAGTAGACTTTGAATCCGTACTGTTGACTACAGCAACTTCAATCCATTTAGAATATGAATCTTTTATAATTAGAAGGTTATGGTTTTCAAATTCTGCGTAATCAATGTGTATACGTTTAAAAGGTTTGCCAGTTAAAGGCCAATTATTTGATGGAACTCTGGCTACAGTTGGTCTTGTCATCTGGCAAGGAGCACATTTATTGACGTAATTTTCAATTTCTTTATCCATATTAGGAAACCAAAAGTATCCTCGAGCAAGGTTCTTCATCCGAACTAGACCAGGATGCTCTACGTGTAACAGTTCAATCACTTTAACTTGCAAGCTTTTCGGAATTACTAATCTGTTAGCTCTCAAAAGACAACTATTTTCAATGCTTAGTTCGTTCTTGACTTTGTAAAATTGATGTAAATCTTCAGAGAAATTTTGAGGCCATCCAAATTTCGTGTAGTTAATAACTTGGCTAATCTGTCCGTCAGTGGCACTTGCCTTTTCAATATCTTTACTAGTAAAATTCTTAAATTCTGAGAAATAACAAACAAAATTTTCTGCAAATTTATCTACCGGTTCATCTTCAGCTGAAGGAAGTCTAGAAAGTGCATCAGCTAAAAGAAGATCTGTTCCTTTCTTGTGTTTAATTGTATAGTCATAATTTGATAAAATTATGGACCATCTTTGCATTCTAACATTTGCCATTTCTGGAACTGGTTTATTATGACCCAGTAATGTAAGTAAAGGTTTCGAATCGGTTTCTATAACAAACTTCTGACCTTGAAGGTACTTATTGAAACGCTTTATACCAAAAATTATAGCTAAAGCTTCTTTATGTACTTTACCGTAATTTTGTTCTGCTTTCTATAGTGTTTTTGATGCGAAAAATATTGGTCTCAACAAACCTGGAGAAAGTTCATAGCATAGAACAGCACCAAGTCCGTAATCAGAAGCATCATACTGCAGCACAATAGGTTTTGACCCATCAAAATGAACTAACACGTTGTAGTAATTTAAGAATGTCTTGCTTTTCTCAAAAGCCTTTTTACATTTTGAATCGAAATTCCGCTTAACATTCTTTTCTAGCAAGCTGTAAAGAGGTTTCAGCTTAGCTGAAAGATTTGGAATGAAATGTTGATAATATCCTAGTAAACCTAAATAACTTTTTAATTCAGTCACGTTTCTAGGAATTGGCGTATTAGAAATATCATGACATTTGTCTTTGATAGGATGTATACCTTCTTTATCCTTTATATGACCAAGTACTTTAATTGATGTTTTGAAAAATTCACATTTTGATAGATTTATTTTTACATTAAATGATTGAAGTTTTTGAAAAACTAATGAAGTTCTTTCAATACATTCTTCTTTAGTATTAGCATAAATAAATAAATCATCAATGTAGCATTGTGTAAATTTTAAATCTTTTAAAATACTGTCCATTTTTTGTTGAAATAAAAATGATGCACATTTGATGCCAAAAGGAAGTTTTGTATATCGTAAAAGTCCCTTGGGTGTATTTAAGGTTAATAGCTCTTGAGAATCTGAAGCGATAGGCAACTGGTGAAAGGCCATTGATAAATCAATTTTCGTAAAATATTTTCCAGCACCTATAGAAGTAAGAATATCATCATGTGTTGGTAAAGGATAATATTGAGTCTCACAAAATTTGTTTACAGTTACTGAAAAATCTCCACAAATCCTGACAGACTTGTTACCATTACTGTCAAGTTTTGGAACCGCTACAATGGGTGTTGCCCATTTAGAATGACTGACTGGTTTTAAAATTCCTTTGGAAATTAAAGAGTCCAGTTCTTTGTCAATAAGGCTTCTCAGAGCATAAGGAATTGGTCTGGATTTGCAAAATATTGGAATAGTCTCCTCCTTCATTGCAATGTTGACAGGTTCTCCTAATATACCACTATAATCATTAAAGTCAATACAACTAGGAAACTTCGATTTGTACCATTTAATCTTCATTTGAAAAATCAACAACATTGGTGTTGAAATTACATTCATTATTTACATTATTTGTAAATGCAGGCTTGAATTTATCAATACTTATATCAAGTTGTTCTATCCAAGAGCGATCTAGTAAAGTTGGTCTGTTTGGTGTTTCAACAACAACTAAAGGTAAAGAAAAAATTTTATTTTTAAATCTGATGGGAACTAAAAAATCACCTATAATTGGCAATAAATCTCCGGAATAAGATTTTAGTCTAAGAATTTCCACAGACACTAATCTCTTTAAGTTCAAATTCTGAAAAATATTGTTTGATATAATTGTGCAAGTACTACCAGAGTCAATTTGCATTTCTAGATCCTTTCCAGCAATACTAACTTTCACAACGTATGGTTTTGGTACATCAAATCCATAATTTGTAACAGTATTGATATTCAAATCGTTGACAGAATTTTCAAAGTCTTCAGCACGACTTTCATCAACAAAATTTTCCGTTGCAGCTCTACATAGAGGGGATATGTGACCTTTACGTTTGCATTTTCTACAAATTGCATTTTTATAAATACACTCACCTTTATGAGTTTTTCCACAATGTTTACACTTTTGCAAATTATTACTTGGTTTACGAAAACTTTCTGAAGTTGTTTCGTTTCTTAATGTATTATTTTTTTTAAATTTTTGAAATGGTGCTTTGTTATCATGAGATTTTTTTGTGTTGGCTATTTTTAGAACGCTACCTTCATCGCCAAGTTTCATTGATTTACTTTCTTTAGTAGCAGTTTCCATGGCGATTGCAATATCGCACGCTTTTGAAAAATCAAGTTCTTTCTCACTCAACAAACGGTTTTGAATTTGTTGGTCCGATAAGCCACAGACAAATTTATCACGAATTGCTTCGTTTAAAAATGCGCCAAAATTACATTTACTGGCCTGTTCTTTAATTTTAATAATGAAAGAAGAAAAATATCTTCCGCCATTTGTTTCATATTGTGAAAACGAAAACGTTCCATAATTACGGAAGTTTCAGGTGAAAAATGTTTCTTCAATTCATTTAAAATATCACAATAAGGAATATCTTTCAAACTTTTTGGCTGAACAAGATTTCTCAAAATGGAAAATACTTTTTTTCCTATACAAGTTAATAAAGTTGCTCTTTTATCATTTTCATCAGTAATTCTATTTGCTTCAAAATAGAACTCAACTTGAAGCAAATATTCTTCAAAATTATCTTTATCATCATCAGAAGGCAATCTACCTGTATGCGAACGGGAAATTTTAACAATTTCATGAGAAGCCGTAATATCAAGGCTGCTGTCGTTTCTTTCCGACGCCATTTTTACTTGCCAATGAGAAAATTCAATTACAAGAAATCTCTTACCAATGATGAGATGTAACTGAATAATTTCTCTCACTCTTTTTAAATCCTCGTCTCCATTTTTGTAATGTATGCACTGTGAATTATACCAATATTTATAAAAACAGACATTTTATTTAGCACATACATTCATTCTAGTTCAACTCCATATTACATATTTTTATATCCCTGTTGCCATTCCGAATATACATAATACAATCATCATACATAACAACTGAACTCTACTGATTTCTCTATTAATGCCTAAGTGATCGAGGAAGAGACGCACGTGTGTTGTGAAGTTTTTTGCGTTTTGAAAATAGCAAGAAGTAGATGAATAAGTGCGTTAGAAATAGAAGTTGAAAACTTAAAAATTTCTGCTAATAATCTCTGTGATGCAGAGGTGCCCATCCCTCCCCCCCCCCCAAGCTCAATGGCGCAACCCCCCCCCCCTCCAAAAAATATATTCCCAACCCTCTTGTGCTTTTTACTTCTTTTTACGTAGTAAAGGAAGTATTGTGATCGCGAAAAAAAAATCACTCAAATTTGAGTCTAAATTTTGATTTTGCTCACCCCCGATTGAATGTTCAGTAGTTTTTTCGACCTGTCAGAACGTGCATATGTACCTACCAACATATAAGCCGCCGAAAAATCCTTTTCAATCACCCCCGAGTTAATTACGACGAGTTTTCTCGTGACGTCTGTATGTACATATGTGCGGATGTATGTATGTATGTGTGTGGGTCGCATTACTCAAAAACTATATGCCGTAGAAGCTTCTAGCTTGGTATGTAGGCTCTGAGGATGGTCTAGTTGTGCACCTCCCCTTGTGGTTGCATTCGAATGTTCCCAAGAGGGTGTTTTACCCCTTTTTTGGGGTAAATCAATGTTAATTTCAATACAGACTCAAGTGATATGAATTGGCGCGACCACTTGGCGACATGTCGCCAAGTGTTTGATGCCAACTTGGCGATATATCGCAAAGTTGGCCACAAATTTGGCGAAAAAATTATTTTTTGAATTTGGGTTCAACTTGGCGCTATTGGCGATATTTTGCGAAAAATTCACTGAATGATATTAAAATCAGCAATATTTAGAAAATTAACCATTGTAAAATATTTTTTGTATTGTTTCGTGGCAGATTAGGGGAGTAAATATTTGAATTGTTTGTTACCTTGCTCACTCCAAGCACTTTTTTTAACACTTAAGGCAACTACTAAGAAATTTACATGTAAAAGGAAGTAGTGTGATTTTTATTTTTTATTTCTACCCCTCTTTTTTATTTTATTTATATTTTTACATATTTTTTTTTTTTAATATTTATTTTTGTTTTAAATTATAACTATTATTTTTCTTATTAGTTTTTTAAAAGTACTAATTATGCATAGAACAGAATCGCTTTTTTTCTCTTCTAAGCACACTCACACACACAAAATAAATAAATAAATAGAAAATAATAATAAAGAAATAAAAGAACTAATTTAAATTAAAATATTAATGAATGAAAAATTTTCATTTAAAAAAATCTAACTAATTTAATTAAAAAAATAATTCATCAGTGAATTAAATAAATAAATTAGTTTTAAAAAATTCCCCCCAAAAATTTTGATAATCCCCCTTTGTGGCACCCCTGCTGTGATGAAGGGGGAAAAGAACAGATGTTCAGAAATTAATTAAAGCAAATGCAATTAGAAAAATTGTCCATCAGAAGGAGACTGAACTAAATAATATTGTTCAAAAAATTGAACACAAAATAAGTTTTAAAAGTTGAACCATTGTTTCATTATTTTTAAAGTGTTTTTTAGCAAAATTGTGTTTCTAAAGCTATTCAAATATTTTCCTTTGAGTCCTTAAAAAAAATTGGGAGCCCTTAAAAAGTCCTTAATTTTCATTTTTTAAAATAAGTATAACCGACAGCAGTTTCGTGCTTATTATGCACTCATCAGCATAGAATACGAATTAAAGGAGCTGGTGGCAAAAATCCTCTTATAAAGCTAAGAGAGCCCATAACTGGTAGCTAATGTGGAATTAGAAACCAGTGAGCGAACGCACTTGGTACGGCACAACTCGAAAATTTTAAGGCAAAGCTCGGGTATAAAGCAGTAAGTAACACATAATTAGATAGCCGATTAAGTGGGGCTGAGAGTATCGCACTTTTTTTGTTGTCTCACGAGAAGCGCAAAATAACAAGGGGTTACTGTATTCTCTTCATGAACAATTTATCACTCAACTGCTAACACACTTTAATTACCACTAAAGAAATTTTGACTACTTTTTTCTTGATGTTTACTTATTTATATTAGTAAGTACTAATAGAGGCATTTTGACTGTTCCTAAATCTATTTCGGCGAGCTCCTTGTGACGTGTGGAATGTATGCGAAATTCATGCTTGTACAACTATCTCACGTAACACAAAATCTTTTATCTCTTAAGAATTTGGTAAATACAACTCAGTTGTGGTTTGCCCACCTGCTTTTGATTTGCAATTGGATGTTCTAATAGAGCTGAATTTTTTTGCGGTAAAAAAAAATATTATTTTTAACTCTCTTTTCGTATCAAATTAATATCTCCAAAGTATATCTTAATCTATCTCTTGTAGTTAATGAATATATTCTCACCACCAGGTGAGTGTTGTTGACACCAACCTCTTAATACCTTTTTATCGCCTCCATTGAATGCATTAAGAAAGTTTGACATTATCAAAAAATTTTGCTTTCCTGATTTTGATGCAAATTATATTTTTACAAATCACAGCTAGCTATTACTGCTAAGCCTTAAAATGTCAATTAAACACCTCTACTAAACTAAAACTTCAGATTTTTCAGACTTGACTGTACTTAGTAGGTAATAATAGCGTTCATGTTATCGTACTATATTACAACTGTCATTCATTGTATAAAAAAATGTTTTGCTTAAAGATTGTCAAGTATTAAAATTTGTTAACCATTTGGTTGAAAATTAGGCAATTTACTGGATATAAATTGAATGTTTGGTGCATCTCTACTTTTAACTATCATGACCCTTTACTAATTCGTATTATTTTTTATGCCCAGTATGGGCAAAGTTTGTTCAAAAAAAAAACACATGCTTAAGTTGGCTTTCAAAAAAAAAAACTGTTGTATATTTGTGTGTTAGTAGATTCATATATGTTTTCAATTATAAAAATTTTCACATTTTCGTTATTTTTCAATAAAGGTATTTATAGGTTTGATAAAATCATAACTTTCTTCAACTCATGTGGTATTTTTATGTTGCTAAGTTATGCTAGCATTGTTTTAATATGCTGAACTTCTGATAATATGTATTAATATTCAGATTTATTTAGAAAATTTATTTGAAAAAACTTAAATGCAGATAATTAAATGATGATCTTATAAAATTAAGAGCTTCTGCTTTTTGGAAAAAGTAAAGTTACCCTCTACATCCTCCTGTACCAACTCAATCTAATTCAGGGTTCCCACGGTCCTTAAAAGTCCTTATTTTTCATTTTTTAAAATAAGGGCCCTTAAAGGTACTTATTTTTGGCTCAAGATCCTTAAAATTCCTTATTTTTCACTTTTGCTAGCAATTTAATGACTTAAAATTGCTAGCAATAATGGAAAAATATTCTTTTCTTTTCTCAAATATTGGGATCCTGTGTCAAAGTCTTAGCATTCGAAGTACGGACAAAGAGAACAGGTGTGTGTGTCGGGGGGGGGGGGGGGGCAGCTGACCTGAAAATATCTACTTATCACATCCATTTTGTTTAACTAATTAAGAATAATTATTATTTAAGCTTGGCTTTGAATTTTAATGATAAATGTTCTTACAATATTTTTCTAAAGATAAATGCTTGAAATCAAAGGTGTGTTTATGTAACTGATAAAATGTATGTGTATTTGATGACTTATAAGCAGGGTGTAAAAAAATCAATGATTTTTTTTAAATAAAAAAATCGGATTTTTTTTTTATTTAAATCAGATTTTTTTGATTTAAATCGGATTTTTTTTAATTTTTTTATTAGAAACTTCAGTTATTAATTAATTTACATTTATGAACGACTTACCTTTAAGTTTTTAAAAATACCAAAACACCTTTGAAGTAAAGCTTCACCAAAACACTACGATATAAAACCAGATTCAATGCAAATACATATGATTCTAATCACTTAATATCAACAAAATTATAAAACACTATACAGAAAAATTTAAGAAAATAAAGACATTAACCAGCATTACAATGAACTTTTATTAAAACGAGAAGCACAATAAAAAGTTTACATGCAAAATTTTTAAAATTAAATTTGACTTTTTCAACTATAATGAAAATAAAAAAAGTAAGAAATTAAGAAATCCAACAACTGTTAAAGTGTAGAGATGGGAAATAACTAGCTGATGATGTTTTTTTTTTTTTTTTTTTGGTAAGATAAGTACAGGGCTTGCAGTTGACTTTTTAAAAATTTTAGGGGAATTTTAGGAATATTTTTCAAAATTTTAGGAAAACTTCAGAGGTTATTTACAATTTTATTCTACTACAAATAGGTACCTGACAGCAGTTTATTACTGCTGTCAGTGTTTATTACTTAATCTTATTTCTTACAGTGTAAATTACAACCTTCAAGTACTTCCGCAAAATAAAAAACAAAACAAAAGAGAAATAATAACATTTTAACTAATATATGCAACATTTTCATAAGCCAGAAGGCCTATAATTTAGTCTTCTTTTTTTTTTCATAATTTTCACTTTTAAACATAGGCAATCCTTAGTTTTTGCAATTCACCAACTTCTACAGATATTAATTCTGGACAACAGATATTTCCACATAACGTTTTAAGTACAGCTTTCCACAGCTTTTTTTTTTTAAACCCTATTTCACTAGACCTAGAGATTATCGTTGTGTTTTAAACCCATTAATACTTTATTATATTAAGCTCTAAAAGAAAATGGCAAAAATAATGAAATTGGGATTGTTCAAGAGAGTTTTATAAGGATTAAAATAAAAAGTGATTTAAATCACTGATTAAAAAAAATCAATTGATTTAAATCGCAATTTAAATCACTGATTTAAATCAATTGATTTAAATCATCGACACCCTGCTTATAAGTACTTTCAAGGTCCTTAATTTTTTTTTTAAGTCCTTATTTTTTGTTTTAAGAAAGGAGTTGGAACCCTGTAATTTAGTGCTTTACGACTGCATCAAATTGCACTTACCAGTTCATGTCAGCTCACTTCAAGTGTAGTCATGTTTACTTACTACTTTTTAGACCATCACAAGCAAGAGGACTTCCTATTTAAATAAATAGAATCCAAAAAATATTTTTTTCCAATAAAATTTCATTAAAAAATTCAAAAAAATATGATCCCATTGAGATCCCAAGCTAAAAATTTGTACAAACAAAGATAAAATACGCAAGAATTTTTTGGAAAAAAAATCATGTTTTTTGAGAAATATAAATTTGAAATTTAAATTTCATATTTAAAAAAATGACTAATTTTATAAAATAAAATTTTTATAAAATTAGTCATGTTGCATATCAGATTAAACGGCAACTAACGCATTTTAAAATGCTGTTTACCCAATCGTTCTATCTATATTTGGTGCTGAGTTATGGTCCCTTTTATGTTCAAGCATCCATGAAAAAACAAGGTTTTTTTCCAAAGTTCTAAGTCTCATAAATAAAAAAATAAGAGATAAAAATCTAAAAATTGGGACTTTTGATTACCTCAAAGGGTACAATTGATGAGCCAAATTTCAAAGAAATACAAAAATGTAAGGTAAAAAACGTTGGATCACTTGACATGGAATGACCCAGGAGTAAATAACAGTATAACCCATATGTGTAATTCCTAACAATATCTGCAAGTTCTTCTCTCTGTCTTAAATATCACTTTAAAAATTAACAAAGCATTGTAACACATGTTTCAGTGTGTGATACCAAATTTCTGTATGCAGTCGAACCTGCTTATCTCGAAAAGCTCTCTATGTCGAAATTCCTCTATTTCCCTGCTTTTACAGCTTACAATGATTTTTTTTTTTTTTTTCATACTTATCTCAAATGATTTTTCCCAAAAACCTCGATATCTCGAATTTTGACGACTCTCATTATTGAATTTCATCGCCAGCCACATTGATCAATGGTATAACTTGGAGACAAAAATCATCTTTTGCACAATCATTTAAAGACTATGTTCGTACTTAAAGGTATGCATTAACTTGCTACCAGGGCTGGCAGGTTTCTGCCGAGGCAGTAAAAACCACTGGCAGAAACTGGTTAAAACCGGCATGGCAGAAACCCCTTTCTGCCACTTTTTTAGCAGAAACTCAAAAAATAGCTTTTAAATAATTACTGGCATATAATATACATAGGAAAACATATCATATGGTTTCATATGGATATTTAATAGTCTATCCGATACATTTAATGTAAGTAAAATATATTTACAAACAACAAACTGAAAAGTTTGAGGGTTACAAGATTAAAAGATTAAAATTTGTAATGCATAGCAATTTCAATTATGAAGTATGTTCAATTGTAATGCATAGCAATTATATTTCAACTTGAAAATTTGTATCAGAATATGAAGAAAAATAAAAATATAAAAACATTTTATCAAAAATCTGTTTTTACCCCTTCCCTCCACCTCTGAATGCCATTCTGAGTGTTTCAAGTGAAAAAATATGTTAACATGTTTATTAGATTTGTAAAAAAAATAACAATTGATCCTCAAAGAATAATTCAACATCAAAGAAAAAAAAACTACATAGTCATATAAAGCCCGAACCCAGTGTAGAAAATTTTTGAAAAAGAAGACTGCAGATAAAAGGCAAAATACAACCAAGTTTATTAGCAAAAAAAATATAATTATTCTTTTTTTTTCCTTTTTGAGAGAGAAATAGAGGGATATTTGGGGGCGGGGGGGGGGGTTTAGGGGTATTCTTTTCATTTAATTCTATTACAGTAATAGTCACATTTGCATTTGAGATCTTTAAAATTCAAATTTTCAAGCTTATTATATAATTTATGTAAATCTTAACAAAATTTATGCACCTAATCAACGTAATTTGGACATTGCAACCAAGGAAATTATTTTGGCAACTAAGAAAAAAATATCAGGTGCCATTGGCACCTAACTCACTAATACTAATTTCGACCTCTGTCGCCAAGTGGTGGCGCCAATTCATATCACTTGAGTTTGTATTGAAATTAACATTGATTTACCCCAAAAAAGGGGTAAAAGACCCCTTTGGGAACATTCGAATGCAATCACAAGGGGAGGTGCACAACTAGACCCCCCTCAGAGTCTACATACCAAGCTAGAAGTTTCTACGGCATATAGTTTTTGAGTTATGCGAGCCACATACGCACATACATCCGCACATACGTACATACAGACGTCACGAGAAAACTCGTCGTTATTTACTTGGGGGTGGTCGAAATTGATTTTTCGGCTGTTTGTATGTTGTTAGGTACATATGCACGTGCTGACAGGTCGAAAAGTACACGACATTCATTCAGGGGTGAGCAAAGTCAAAATTTAGACCGAAATTTGAGTGAAATTTTTTTCGTGATCACAATACTTCCTTTACTACGTAAAAGGAAGTAAAAATAGTGGGACTTTTTTTTCTGACTTGTAATTAATCAAATATTTGAATCAAATTTAGTAATGCACTTAACTAAAAAATTCTAGTTGTAGCTTCGTAGAAACCTCGAGTATAGCTGCTAAATATGGTTCAAATTCTAGTTTTGCAGCAGTAGTGTGGATGACATGTGCTATCATCAAAATTTTAAAATCTCTCAAATATTCCTGTATTTGAGTCCAAGTACCTACATATTAGTGGAATATTTCATTTTATTACTGATATTTCTTTTAAGCTGCCGAATAACTATAGTTTAATGTGGACGCTGTCTTATTAATGTAGTTAAACTTTAATTATTACGCGAGCAAGCTTTTAATTATCGCCGCACAAGAAACTGACAGAAGCTGCATGTGGCTTCATGTTCCCCGCCTCTATCCCAAAGGCCACGTATAACTATTGAAACTCCCTCAAATCTTTTTTCTTTCTTTTTAATCATTATATTTTTTTGAAGTATTTAATTTTCAAGAGAAAAAAATGCATCAAACTTTTTATTCTATTTTTTTTTTTTTCTTTTTCTTTTCTTTAGATAAATATTGTAAAAATGAATCATGTAATATTCATTTGTAACACTGCGTTAAGAAGAACTTTCTTTTAAAAAAATACTACAAATGTGTAACCATATTGTGCATAATAAGAATGTTTTCTTGTATAATTTCATATTAATCATCATTATATTTTGCTGATATTTCAAAATTTTCTAGCAGTATTATTAAATGACTGAACATTCAGGTTTAATGTATTTTAAATCTGAATTTAAGTGCATTAGCTATTGAAAAAACATTTGTTTAAAAAAATTTCATTCTTTACTTGTTTATTTACTAAACCTCACTGTTTTATGATTTTGTAGGAAGATTCAAAATTTCTATCTGAATTATTTGCTCAGTTAACTGACGAGTCTACAGAAGATCAGAAAAGGAAAGAACTTATTTTATTTTTGAAGGAATATTGTATGTTTTCTCAGACGCTACAACCACAAAGTCGGGAGTCTTTTTTTAAGGTATTTTGTTGTGTATTTTGTTATATTCTTTAATTATTTATATCGAAATCTCTATTTGTTAGAAGGTAATCCTGTGCCTGCTCAAACTTATCGAATATAACTGGATATGTAAGTGAGAGCTATTACATCTATCAAATCACTTTTTTCGTTTATTCGAAGCATTTTCCCTCCTTAGTAGTTAAACATCAAATTAAATTTCAGCAGTTTTTTCGGTTTATTTTTAAGAAAATATTTCTTATGGAAGTTAAAAATATTTTCACCGCTTCAGCTTTTATTTGACTAGGCTATAGTTAAAGACATGTACTGGCTAACATCCGCTGCAGTTAATTAATAAAAAATGCTTTTCTCCAAAGATAATAATTTATAACTATCTGGTGGAATTTTATAGTTTTGTGTGACAAGTTATAGTGACATAAGTTAACATTTAAAAAAACTTGCCATTTGGTTCAAATTTAATTTCATAAATAGAAAAATTCTATTGCTCGAAAAAGTAAAGTTGAAAAGGGAAAAAGACATAAGTGCAGCCTGCTTGGTTCTAGAATGAACTTCATTTTACGCTATATGTGTCATTCATTTAAAAAAAAAACGAATTTCCATATTTTAAATTGTGTATTTGTTTGATAAATGGCATCACATTTAAGTTATATTTTTCCATTTAAAAATGAAGCAAAGTACTTTTCAAAAAATAAATATCTAATTACAAATTTGTGAAACTTGTGGCTTTGTATAATAAGGCATAGTAAAAATTATTTACAAGTAGATGTACAATTTTTGCAATGAACAATACCTAAAAATTTAAATGATGTTTTAATTTTTTTTTCCTTAGACGCTATCTTCTCTTGGTGTTTTGCAAGCTTTAGAGATAACTTTGGTAAGTATATGTGGTATATTTTTTATAACATTCAATGTGAAATGGAACTATTCACTAACTTTTTTTTCTTTCTAAATTTTAACTATTTTAAGAGCATGGATGATCCAGCCATTAAAGCAGCCTCCACTGATATTTTATCTTATATTGTTGATTTCAATCCGTCCATGGTTCGTGAATATGCATTGCAGCAAGTGAACAAACAAGATGATGTAAGTATCAATATTTGATACATGTGTGTCTATATTTTATGTTTATAATACAATTCTAGATTTTTCAAAATATGTGTATTTCATTTTAATTTATCGTTTAATATTCCATTAAAATTTTAGGATCAATTACTGGTGAATATTATTATTGAACAGATGATCTGTGATCCTGACCCAGGTATGATTATATTCCTTAGCTTTGAAAGTAATATGAAAAAGAAAAAAACGTGTGCTCAATATTTGTTTGTAATAAAACCATAGTGATTCTGTTGAACTTGAAGGGATTAAAATTGTATTGCCTAACAAAAGTGGGTTTTATTCCGAATAAATGATTACGCACTGTGGCATATTCATTAAGCTCCATTATTTACTACATAAAATTAAGCAAATGTATTGTCACACATTTTTCATTCCTCTTTTGAAGATAAATCTTTGAAACAAAAGAAAAATGAAAAATATGATTCTAAAAAAAAGATTTTGTTAAAAAGTGACCCCAGAATTTCAAATATTTTTGTAATGAGTTCTGGGTTGACTAACAGGCTGAATGTAAAAACATTTTTTAATCATAAGCTAAACTAGTAGATTAATGCAAAGTTAAATTAGTCTATTTGTTCTTTGTGCATAAAATTTTTCATGTCCTAATATTTTTTTATAGCTTAAATTTGAAGAATAGCATGCTTTGAACAATATAGTGCAATAGTAAGACTTGGAAGCATGATTAATGTGGAAAAGTTTTAATTGTATGTCTTAATTATCAATCAAACTTTTTTTTTTCTTGTTTTTAGGGAACTTTTTGATCTATCTTTGTATAATATCCTTTCTACATGCTTTTGCGTTGAATTTTCGACCTTCCTCCCTCCACCCCAACCACTCTCATCCCTATTGCTCAAAAGTTATAATTTTAACCAAGTTAAGGTGTTAAGTGTTTAAATTTACCATAAATTTAGTGCTATTATTTATTCACTTCATCCAAGGAAAATAGATGTGATTGAAACCCAATTTGTGCCTTTTTCGATGGAGCCAAAAAAAAAAAAAAAAAATCTTGAACAATGATTTTGCACATACTTAATGCTTTTTATTCCCCAACAGTAATGTGACATAAATATGCCAAGAAGCATTGCAAACATACTATGAATTTACCAGTGAACAAAAATATCTGCAAGCAGTCAAAATACTTTCATTTTTCATACTGTAACGAGTCCGTAGCACCTTCAACTTTCTGCAAATGAGCATTCCAATCTTGAGGAAGTAACTATAAATTTATTTACAAGTATTTACAATATGAGCAGGAAACAATTGCTAAACATCCAGCAATTAGGTAGCAAAACAGTACACTGTACTCTCAACAGTAACTCAGCACCACGTATCAAACGTGAACAGTAATTAAGCAATTACAAAAGCAAAACAACCATTCGCCAAGCGAACGAAAACGAGTCACCAGATCAAATCTGAGAACAACTGACTAACTAAAAACTGTGTTCAAGGCTATTTATACACGGAAAGAAGGTTCTAGCAAAATCCGGAGCATTCTGGTCATTCATAAATTACATATTCCATTCAAGAAAACGCTAGAAATAAAAAAAGAAAAAAAAAACCACGCGAAAATGTCTTCATGCTTATCAAAGTTAGGGCAAGTGTAAAAACTACAAAGTGTTACAGGGTTGGTATACTAGTGATAAAGGTGATATCTTCAGATACTTTTGCAACATGACGTCAGATAAAACCAAAACTAATGAAAACGATGCAAGGCAGGAAAAACAACAACTATTTACAAGATTTGTAACATTGCCCCCTTCCCAAGGACTGCACGTCCCGGGCAGTATCCCCTGAAAGGAAGCAAGGGAAAATTTACAGGTGCACACATTACATGATGACCAATCATAAACATGATAAACAATAATAATGAGAACATGAAAGAAACACTAACATTGATGAAGTTATATTACAGACAATTAAAGGCAAAAGTTATATACAAAATTTACAAACAAATTACCATGGTAGCTTTAGATTTACTTTACGAACTATGGCCATAGTATGGGGCTAGCCGATCATAATGGACAACCCTAGGTTTTGAATGTGATGACTTCTGGATCCTCACTACGACGTCGTTCAGCCGGTGAAGGACTGTGTAGGGTCCATCCCAATGCGACTGCAATTTGGGTGACAGACCTTTACGTCGGATGGGATTCCATAGCCATACCTTGTCACCTTTTTGAAAGTCATGGCCAGTGGACCTTGTGTCGTATCGGGTCTTCATCTTCTCCGTCGCGATGTTGATTCGCTCCCGTGCGAAGTGATGAACGTCCTCCAACCGGGCCTGGAGATCCTGGACGTACTCCTCAGGCGATGAAGGCGCATCTGGAGGGAGACCGAAGACGAGATCACAAGGCAGCCGAAGCTCTCGGCCGAAGAGCATCTGTGATGGGGAATATCCGGTGGTCTCGTGGACAGCACTGCGGTAGGCCAGCAGGAACAGAGGAAGCTTCTTGTCCCAATCCTGTTGATTTTTGGAGACCATAAGCGAGAGATTATTAAGAATTGTCCTGTTAAATCTCTCCACCATGCCGTCCAATTGTGGGTGTAGTGGCGTCGTTCGAGTTTTCTCAATTTTGAGGATTTTACATAGGCCCTTAAACACAGCAGAGATGAAGTTTCTCCCCTGATCGGAGTGGATCTGCAAAGGTGTCCCATATCTCGAGATCCAATGCTGGACTAGAGTCTCTGCTTCAGTGGTAGCTTCTTGATCCGGAATGGAATATGCTTCGGGCCATTTGGTGAAATAGTCAATCGCAACGAGGATGTATTTGTTCCCATCAGTAGTTTTCGGTAGAGGACCAAGAATGTCAATCCCGATTCGTTCGAAAGGAACTCCTACGTTGTAAAGATGTAGCTTCCCGCAGCTTCTTCTCTTCGGTCCTTTACGGGCAGCACAGGCGTCACAAGAATGACACCACTTCTCCACGTCATCCTTCGCCTTGCTCCAGAAGAAGCGCTCTCGAACCTTGTGGAGGGTTTTCAGGATACCAAAGTGTCCTCCAGTCGGACTACTGTGCAATTCCTTTAGAACGTCTGGAATTCTTGATCTGGGAAGGAGTAACTGCCATTTGAATGCTTTACCATCGTCAGATTCCCATTTCCGATACAGGACGCCATTTCGCAACTGGAGAGATTTCCATAGAGCCCAGTATCTCTTCGTTGCAGGACTGTAGATAGAAACGTCTTGCCAACTAGGTCGCCGACTGTCCTTTTCCATTAACTCTATGATAGGCTTTAGGTCTGGGTCTTCAAGCTGATCTTTTCTAACTTGGTCGTCACTCCATGGATCAGGATCTGAAGATGATGAAGTAGCAGTAACTTGACAGGCAGTAGGGATTGTCATCCCGTACTGTTCCTCAATTCGGGAGCAATAATGGCAGTTCTCGGAACAAGGTCTTCTTGATAATGCGTCAGCATTACCGTGCGACGAACCTTTTCGGTGCTTAATCTCGATGTCATATTCCTGGAGCCGCTGTATCCACCTGGCTACCTGGCCCTCTGGATTCTTGAAATTCAACAGCCAAGTTAAAGAGGCATGATCAGTCCGGAGCAGGAATTTACGGCCGTAGAGGTAATGATGGAAATGTTCTACAGCTTTAACTATGGCGAGCAATTCCTTTCTCGTGACACAATAATTTCGCTCCGACTTGAATAAGCATTTGCTCCAGTAGGCAATGACATGTTCGTTACCGTCTATTTCTTGAGATAAAACAGCTCCAACGCTCTCGTGGCTCGCATCAGTGTCAAGTATGAAGGATTTTCCAGGCTGAGGATAAGAGAGAATAGGCGTTGATGTTAAAGCCTCCTTCAGCTGTAGAAATGCATCTTCGCATTCTTTGGACCATTCAAAATTTTGTTTGCTCTCCGTCAGCTTATGCAAAGGTCGTGCAATGTTGGAAAAACCCTTCACAAACTTCCTGTAGTACGTGCAGAGCCCCAGGAAACTTCGCAGCTGATGAACATTTTCGGGGCGGCTCCAATTCTTGACTGCGGATACCTTGTCTGGATCTGTTCGTACACCCTCTGAAGAGATAATGTGACCAAGGTAGTTCACCTCACGGCGGAACAAATTACATTTGGACGGGCTTAACTTCAGGTTGGCTTCCTTAAGCTTTTGCAGCACCTTCCCAAGATTAGCCAAATGTTCCTCAAAACTGCGTCCTATGATGATGATGTCGTCCAAGTAGACAAGACAGGATTCATAAGAGAGTCCTCTTAACACTGATTCCATAAGACGCTCGAACGTGGCTGGTGCATTGCAGAGGCCGAAGGGCATCACTTTAAACTGCCACAAGCCTTGTCCGGTTGTAAACGCCGTCTTCTCTCGGTCGTCGGGGTGTATCTCCACCTGCCAGTAGCCGCTCTTTAAATCCAGGGTCGAAAACCACTGGTGTCCGGAAAGGGTGTCCAGAGTGTCATCGATCCGTGGAAGAGGGTAACTGTCCTTCTTGGTGATGTCATTCAGGCGTCGGTAATCAACACAAAATCTGGTGGAGCCGTCTTTCTTTCGGACCAAGATGATAGGGGATGCCCAAGGACTGGATGAGGGTTCGATGACGTCATTCTCCTGCATCTCTTTCAAGAGGATCTCAACCTCTTCCTTCTTGGCGAACGGTAGTCGTCTTGGATGCTGCTTGATAGGGGGATGATCTCCAGTGTCAATCCTATGCTGCGTTAAATTCGTGCAACCCACATCCTCGGATGTAGATGAAAACACCTGCTTGAAGTTGTCCACCAATTTTTCCGCAGCGTATCTCTGATCCGTCGATAATGGTGCACTCCCAATTAATTTCGAAGTCAAGGACTCGGAAGACACAGTCTCGGAGGAATCAATTCTTCTGATAATGCAGTTTACGGGAGTACAAGTTGCCAACACTTCTCCTTTCTTAATGTTCCTCGGTCTTTCAATTACGTTGGCGACTCTCACAGGAACTGCATTCCTTGAAAGGTCCACAAGCGTAGATGCCACTAGTACTCCTTTTGGGCTATTATTCTGGTTAGGATATTCAATGAGGCCGAATTTAAAGCTGTTGTTTTCTTTGATGGAGCCAGGTATTAGTACTTCTGATCTAGAGGGAATCAATAAATCAGTTTGGGCTATTATTTGATGAGCGGATTTTAAGTTATTTTCGGTGTTGAAAATTGCTATGTCTTCCCTCATCGAGTGCAGCTCATTATTTTTAAAGTCGATAGAAAAATCGAATTTTCTCAAAAAGTCCAGTCCGAGAATGAAGGGATCTGTAATGTCAGCGACGAATGGCGTGTGATGGTAAGTGGCGCTCCCGAACATTATTTCTAAGTTCACTTTTCCTTCAATCTCGATTTTGTCACCTGTCACAGTTTGGAGAGTAACGCAGGGCGGCGTCCATAAGATCTTGAGTCCAAATTGACGAGCCACATCAGTCTTAATGATGGTAACGTTGGCTCCTGTGTCCACAATCATTTCGCAGGGAAACCCATTCACATAAGCGTAAATGAAGAGTCCGTTGCAGCCGCCACTTCTTGGGGAAATCTGGAAAACTTTGGGAGACGTCTTCTTTTCTTGGCGAGCTTCGCAATTCCTTCGTACGTGGCCCTCACCGCCACATTTCCAGCACTTCAGTGGTTGTCTACTCTGGTCTTTGCGAGCAGTAATCTTCTTCAGGGTCCCCGAGATCTCGTTGATTTGTTGCTTAATTTCCGAGAGACAAGTTGAGTTCAAATCCGGGTCACTCACTTCTACGCCTCTGATTGTATGGCGATCCTTGCGGGAGATTTGCTGTGCAGCCTCGAACTTCATTGCGTAGACCAGACCGGATTTAAGATCTTTAATGTCCGCCATCCGGAGAGCCTTCTGGATTTCGCACTCCATCTATGAAGTAGTTCAGGGCCAGGCTATCGCGAACATCCGAAGGACAGTTCGAGAAGGCAAGATGGGAAAGCCTCTCAACGTCTGCTGCAAAAACTTGCAAAGTCTCTCCAGTCCTCTGGAGTCGGGATTTCAGCTGGAGTTGGCTGATTTCTTTTTGGCATGCTTCGCCAAAGCGAAGCTCCAAGGCCGATGATAAGGCTTCGAAGTCGCAGATCTTGTCCTCTGGGAAGGTCTGTAGTATGTCAGCTGCATCCCCTCTCAGCGAGGCTGCGAGGTGACAGGCTTTCGTGGAAGAGTCCCAGGAGTTTGCTTCTGCAACGATGAGGAACTGCTTCTTGTAAATATTCCACGAGGTCTTCCCGTCAAACGTGGCCAGTTTGATGGATGGACGAGAAGTTCCAGCTGCAGCTACACAGTCACTTGAGTTGTTGCAGGATGCTGATAACTTTGATTCAAGTTCTTTAATTTTCTTTTCCACATTGTTTTCTACTGTGGTGATTCGATTCTCATCGCTGTCTGAGTTATTGCAGGATCCTGATAACTTTGATTCAAGTTCTTTAATTTTCTTTTCCACATGGTTTTCTACTGTAGTGATTCGATCCTCAACGCTGTCAACTTTTTCTTCAAGAGCCTCCATTTTATTTTCCATATTGGCAAATTTACTTTCCACCAAACTTTTCATTGACGTTAGATCGCTCTTAATTTCTTCTTGACTTGAAGTTATGCTAGCGGTTAAATCATTCTTAATTTCTTCTTGACTTGAAGTTATGCTAGCGGTTAAATCATTTTTTAATTGTTCTTGATTAGTAGCCAGCTCATTCTTTAATTGTTCTTGATTAGTAGCCCATAGTCGCCATATCATTTTTTAATTGTTCTTGATACGCAGCCATGTCATTTTTAACAGCGTTGATCGCATCCAGGAGTTTTTTCAGTTGTTCATCCATTGCTCGAGTAATTACCATAAAATTCCGAAGTCAAAAAGTCCACAGGAAGAAAAGTCCAAGTTCACAGATAATTCCAAGAAAGTCCTTGAAGATGCCCCACGTTGGGCGCCAAAATTGTAACGAGTCCGTGGCACCTTCAACTTTCTTCAAATGAGCATTCCAATCTTGAGGAAGTAACTATAAATTTATTTACAAGTATTTACACTATTTACAATATGAGCAGGAAACAATTGCTAAACATCCAGCAATTAGGTAGCAAAACAGTACACTGTACTCTCAACAGTAACTCAGCACCACGTATCAAACGTGAACAGTAATTAAGCAATTACAAAAGCAAAACAACCATTCGCCAAGGGAACGAAAACGAGTCACCAGATCAAATCTGAAAACAACTCACTCACTTGTGTTCAAGGCCAGCTATTTATACACGGAAAGAAATTACGACAATATTCGAGAAAAACCTGGAATATTTTGTTTCATTCATAACTTTGAACAATCCATTCACAAATTCTAGCGATAAGAAAAAAAACCATGCGAAAATGTCTTCACGCTTATTAAAGTTAGGGCAAGTGTAAAAACTGCAAAGTGTTTCAGGGCCGGTATACAGATGATAAAAGTGATATCTTCAGATACATTTGCAACATGTCGCCAGATAAAACCAAAACTAATGAAAATAAAGCAAGGCAGGAAAAAAAACAACTATTTACAAGATTTATAACAATACCATAATATAAATTAGTATCAAATCATATCATAACCAAAAATGTGCAATTTGGTTACATCCATCATGATTTAAAAGTCTCAGATGTCTAGATGCCATCTTATAAGGTTATTTATCAAAGTTAGCAATGTGAATGTATTTGCAATGTTAATAAAATAGTTCAGATATCTGAAGTTATTCCCTGTTCTATTGAATGAAACCTTGCAGTATTTTATCTTCTTCTCCATTTTGATTTCAAAACTGATAATATAATTTAAGGAAGAAAAATTAGTTTTCTTTAATAATTGAACTATTTTCAGTAGTCAACTGCTTATAGAGTTACATTAAAATTTTATCTGATTATAGAAATGGGAGGAGCTGTTCATTTGTCTGGTATAATTAAGATATTGTTGGATCCGGAAAACATGCTAGCAACAGTGAATGTAAGTAACAAGATTGAATGCTTTGAACTTTTTTTCTGGTCTGGTTAATAGGGACCTTATTATACTGTATTTAATTTATGGAAAAGGTCGCTCTTTATAATGGTAATGAAAAAGAAAAATTGCAGTTTTGATTTTAAAAAAAGAAAAAAAAGGGAAATTTAAATGAAATTTACAAAAAAAAAAAATAATAATGATAATTATTCTCATTTACTCCTGAAAAATATTGTCAAATAGATTTATTTATGGTCTCACAGTAAAACACAACTTTATGCCTGTCTAGGACAGGCTACATTAATTTACGTTTTTGCTAGAAGCACACACACACACAAGGAACCGGACCAAGAGCACTTTAGAGCTGTGTTTTTTCTGGAGCAGGAGCCTGAGCTCTCTCAGTTCTCTTATGCTCCAGAACTCTGCTTAGGGTGGTATTTTCTTTTTTTCTTCTACATGTAGCCACTTTTGGGTACCCTTAGTTGTAGACATGTCATGACTGTGTTATGCAACATATATGCATCCCTTCTTGTACTTTCCATACAAGTTTAGAACCTCTGAGCTTCAGCATTAAGTTTTATATTTACATGTTACATGGTAGAATTTACTACGCTTAGAGAAGTAATTCTTAAAACCAGTCATCAAATACAATTCTGTGAAATCCTTTGAGTCAAACCTGGAAAGGTGACAATCCTAATTATATGTGTTTAAAATCAATATTTATAATGTAAAAAGTTGATAATTGACCGTTTGTGATCTATATCCGCAAAGTAATTTATGTTCCTTCATTTTTCATTCGTATTTTTCCAGAAATCAGATTTCCTGAATTTCTTTTACAAGCACTGTATGCATGTATTAATTGCTCCAATGCTTGCAAACACAACAGAAGATAAACCCAGTAAAGGTGATGTTACTGTTTTATTCCTTTATTTGTTTATTTATTGTTTCTTTTGTAATAAGAAATAATTTTTAATGTTTTATTTTTGACAATGACATTTGCTTCCTTTTTTATTGCAATAAATTTGCTAGGTACAGTAAAACTTTTCTGGAGGAATCGCCTGACATTCCGAAAAAAATCTGTATTTAAGAAAGGTGGTCACTCGGAGAAGTGTATCCACACACATTGCTTAAACAACTTCACCCAGCAAAGCCTGATTCTCCCCCCCCCCTCAAATTTACTTTCTCTCTTTTGTATATGTTTATATCCTTCTTTTGGATAATATAAAATGTTTTAAAAGAGAGAAAAAAAATATTTTAGTCAGAAACTGCTGGTACCACTAGGCTCTTACACTATCAAATCACTTTTTTTTTTTTTTTCAAAATTCTTTTTTTTAAAGAAACAAAATTAATTTTTATAAAGAGTAGATCATATTCTTTAATTCTCAAATAAAATTTTAATTACTAATTCAAATAAATTACATTTTTGTGTGAAAAGTGATGAAACAGCCTACATTGCTCTCATTCGGTGCAAATGCAGCTTTTGCAATTCACAGCAACACAATGATGCCTTTGTGATGTGTTTTGTACTTAGGTGGTTTCTCTATGGTTTCTTACAAAGACAAAGCATTTAAAAATAATTAGTAGATTATTTTGGAGTAAAATAGCAAAACATTAAAGCCAAATGCCTTTTAAGTGTCTATACCATGCAAAAATAATGAAAAAACGACAGATGTGAACTTAAATCGGAAATTTATCCGAAAATATTGCAGTGTATGAAGACTGTTGCGGCGTGTTATTTCTGTCTCTTTGCTTTTTGACCCATTTCAAAAAGAAAATCAGTTAATATTTTTATCATAAATACAGGTTTTATTCAGAATGACTCGGAGATGATGTGAAGAAATATTGGTCTTCATATTCAAATTCAGTTCAATGGCATTTTAGTTAAACTACGAATTTTTAAGGTGTACAAACACTTTTGTAAGCCACTGTATGTATATTTATATACATAAATGATTACTTTTGTATGTATGTCCGGGGTAATCTTCAAAACTACTGGATTGATTTTAACCATTTTTTCACTGTAGATAGCTACATTAACAGGAATCAGGATAGGCTATACAGGGACCGCGCTAAGCATTCGCCACCTCGCCAAATGCGATAAAATCGAAAATTCGGCGAAAGAAATTCTGATTTGGCTAAAGTGTTGGCGAACGAAAATTCTCAGAAATCTTTACTGGGAGAGAAAAATTATATGTATTGTGTTGCGGAAGAAAAATAATTTCAATTCTTTGACTAAAACCTTGAAATTTGGCTAAGACTTTTAAAGTTTGGCTAATTTGCTGGCTAACAACTTAAAACTGTTAGCGCGGTCCCTGCTATATATTTCTAAAAAACGTAGTTTTAAAAAGTTATTACAGAAAGCAGCAAATTTTAGGTAATTTCTCCATTAAATGATTAAATTTTCAACCCATTGTTGAAAAAATTTGTTGCCTCGCATCAACAATATTTATAGTGATCACAATGAAAATTTTGAACCAAGGTTTCTCTGAAGTAGGTATGAAATTTATTGCTTTCTTAGGATTTTTATATTCATCTGTGCCAATAATCGCTAACCGGGATAAATAAAAAGAGAATTAATTTTGGCAACAGTTAGAAAATAGAAAGTGTTCCAAGGTTCGCGTTTACCCGCTATAGCGGGTTTTTTACGCAAATTCTTGTAGAACGGACGCATCATTCACGCAATGTCGGGTCCCTGGGACCCAAAAATAATAGTTTATGTCAAGAGAAAAAAAATCCGATCAAAAAGTAATTTCGAACCCGTGAATCGAAAAACTCCAGAAAACTGGTGCTGATTTTATGCTGTATATAGTTGAATTTTTACAATCATGAAAGGAGGGGAAAGAATAAAAGAAGCCCATCCTTATCAGCTAACTCAATGACCCCCTATTGTGTTGGCCAGGCAATCCTAGTTCTAAGAACAGGGTTGGACACAGCTGTGACTTGGAGATGTCAATCATCCCCCCCCCCCTTCCCTGCCCTATTCTTAAAAGCCTCATGACATTGCACATGTTGGCCCATTGTCCTCCCATTCTTTTCTTGAAATTGAATAGTAAACATCCTACAAGTACGAAATTTTCATAGTATTTTAGATCTTTTTGTCCGTTTTTCGTTAGCACGTGGAAAATAGGCTTAGTGAATTTTGGCACATTTTTACTGATTAGCATCGCTTTCTGGTTAGTTATTTTCCTGATTATTTCCCAAATAGTCCCCAGTGAAAAGCCTACAGAGCTAAAATACAATGGTATTTTTTCCCTTGTCTTATTTTTGCCCCCCCCCCCCCAAAAAAAAAACGGCATTTGAAACATATTTTCTGCTTGAAATTTAACTATAATTTTCCTCTGCAGAACATTTAGTTTCGTTTTGCTTAGCATGCTTTACTTTATCTTTCCATATGATTTGTTTACAGATTTTTTCAATAAACTAATCAACATAATTAAAAATATTCTTAAGACATAATTGCGCTTTCCCAACCACAAAGAATTTTTTTTTAAACACCTTTACACAAAAAATCAAATGCTGATTTTAAGTCTGGAAAAAAGCAAATTGATAAAGAAATGAGGACAGTATACTGGCTTGCCAAAGAGCTACAGGAACAAATTTTTGCCTCTAATTGAATTGAATTAATATTGATCTCAAAAACTTAAGGAAAAACTCCTTTAATCATTTCCCTTCCTTTTATAGTACTCATTCACCAAGTTCACCTATTTTCCATTCAAAAGTGGGCACACAATTAATAATTTTTTTCCTAAGGAAACATATATGCAATGCATTTACAACCTTTGTATTTTATTAATAATGTTATTTTATTCAAATATTTCGGGACTCAATTTTTTCATCAAAGGACTCACTTTTGTTTCATTAATGGGTCCATGGGACCCAGGTAGCAAATAGTTCAGCGCGAACACTGTGTTCTATAGTCGAATTTTTTCTAAATTAGATACATGTTGGGCGTCATTTTATCCTTTTACATTAGCTGCTTGTTATAATCGTGATGAGTTGGAAAATGAAAAGTTAGAAGCTATCAAAAAAAATTTGTCAAATTTGGTATCTAGCTTCAGAAATTTGGGCTTTAAAATGATTATTTTGTCGCAAGGACATCTAATGCCACAAATTTCTGCCACTGCTTATGGTTAGTTCTAAAGCAATGTTTCCCCACCTGCAGCCCGTGAAGCTTAACTGTGTGGTCTGTTGTTTTGTTCAATGCTACAAATCGAATAGTCCCAATGTAACAAATTTGAAGCTAAATATTCAGAAATTGGGTTTCTGAAAAACATATGCAATTAATAAAATAAGCATTAAGTAACAGTTCTTGTCATGTGATTTTCTTTCCTTTTCTATGTATTCCGATGTTGTTATTACAGTTTGAAATTATTTTAAAAAATCATGTTTTCTGACCCACAAGAATCATTTTAACATGAAGTGACGGTCTACGGGTTAAAAAAGTTGGATACTATCTTATTTGTGCACTGAATATAATATAGTTTTTATTAATTTTTGCTCTTTTTTCTTTCAGAAGACAGCCAAACTGCTCAGTTAATGAGTCTCATTTTAGAATTATTATCATTTTGTGTTGAGCACCATACATACCATGTGAAAAACTATATTTTACAAAAAGATTTATTAAGAAGGATATTAGTTTTAATGAAGTCAAAGCATACATTCCTAATATTATGTAAGTAAATTTTAGATTCTGAAATTTTCATAATGTGCTTTTTCAAACAAATCAAGTATTAGGTACATGCAAGGCATTTGTTCTTTTTGTCCTTCTTCGCTCTATGAATGAATAGGGCAATGCATGTAGGATATTCAGTCTGGTCATTGTCTCCATCTTTTCTTCCTTTCAAATTGATCTCAAATTCTCCTTACCCCTTTTCCATAACACTGAGGAACAGTCATTTTGCTGCATTCTAACTTAAAGTCGATTCCATATCAGGCAAGTGTGCTGAATACTAGAAAATTATTAGATTGGTCAAATTGGCTCTAGTTTTGAGATAAAGACTATTAGCTATTTCATTGAAAAAATTGAAATAAAAATACGAACATGTATTGAAAAACCTTTTTTACCAGGATCCTTTACCAGAACGATATAAAAACAAAAAAGTATATGCTGTTCATTAAATTATTAAAACAAAAATTACAGACAACTTTTTCTGTAAACTTTTCTGTGATGGTATTGCTAAGGAAAATCTCTTATTAAAGTACAACAGTAATCTGCCATCAGTGGTGATCCCATCGACCTTGGTAACTTTCTACCATTATTCTGATGTCCTGGTGGAACTGTTCTCTTTGTTCCTGATGGTAGTCGCCCAGATTATCCGGGAATCTGTCCAAATGGCTGTGCAACAAATGCAACTTAATGCTCATACTAGCTCCTAATGTGTGAAAATGTTAAAGCATTTTAGCTACTAATTCTGAATAATCTGGTGCTTCATGATACCTCAAAAAATGTTTAACTACTAAAACAAAGCTTAGCCATGCTTCAGATTCAATTTGTGTCGTATGGTTTACAAAAACAGTATCTGTTATAAGAGTACAGATTTGCGGTCCATCAAAGATGCCTGCTTCTAATTTTTCCATTCTCAGGACTGAAAATGTTTGATACACATATATTAAAACAGTTACCGGTCTTAACCAGGGCTTTAATGAAATGTTTATTAGCCAAAGCTTGATGTGAAGTATATTCATTAATTATTATGATAAGAAGTAAACTGATTTAAAGCAGCACATGATTTACAGCAGCACATGTTAAAGTTACTTCCAATTTAAAAAATATTTAAACAGTTACAACATACAAAAGGATTGAATTCTCAAACATGAGAAAAAAAATTGTGTGAAGTGCTTATTGTTGACCTGGGCAACTAACTGGGCATGTTAAAAAGAGGCCTGTCCAAAGAGTTAAATATTTTATAAAATATTAATGATATCTCTAGTAGTATGTTTAACTGTCAATTGTCCAAAAGTATTAAAATATTCACAAGATATTCAATGATTGAAACCTCAAATATGTTTCTAAATCTTTTAATTAAATGTATGCTTATAATAATCTTTTGAAGTTCTTAGTTGTAATTGTTGCTGAATTTCTTATTGTATATTTGGATTTCCAGGTGCTCTCAGGTTTATGAGAAAAATTATTGGACTTAAAGATGAATTTTACAATCGATATATAACTGGTGGCAATTTGTTCCAGCCTGTTGTTGAAGCATTTAAAAGAAATAATGGCCGATACAATTTATTGGATTCAGCTATTGTTGAAATGTTTGAATTTATTAAAGTGGTAAGCTGTTTCCTTTTATCTAGCAATACTTTTAATGACTTAATTTTTTAAATAATGTTACATCATTATTTTCATTCTGATATTAGTTGTACTTAAGGAATTGAGGCTAATTATGTGAATACCCTTTTGAGGGAGAGAGAGAGACTAGTAAAATTTCTCATTCTGATCTCTTTGAATGTTTTTTAAAAAAGTGCACATGTAAGATTGCTACAACATTTGGGGTAAATGAAGATTATTTTATTGTAATAGAACGACAGTAAACTTGGGGGTTCTGCTTTCTGCAGACCACCTAACCAGAACATCTGCCTTACCCTCTGAGTCCTCAGTCTTGAAACCTTAGGCAAAGTAAGCCTTTATTCCCTTTGGGCTGTTATGTCACTGAATTTAGTTTCTAAAAAATAAACAAAAACAGTAGTTTAACTTCCTCTATTTCAACTCTCCTCTATTAAAAGAGGATGAATATTTTTTTATGTAGACATCACCTTGTGATTAAATTAACCCCTTGGGTATGTCTTCAAAAAAAGCGGATGGCTTCTGGGGAAAAAAGCTTTGTAAGAAAGCAAGGACAATTCAGGGAGACACGCAGTGCAAAATAATAAATTTAGAGTCATACTCTCAAGTAATTTTAATCATCATCAGCTCATTTACTTCTGCACTTTATATTTTTTATCACTTGACGCATTTACATCATCATCTAGGCTATATTCTGACTCGCTGCTGTTTTCGCCATCCACTTTCGTTTGAAAACCTTTAATTGACAAGCTCTGAAATAAAACAAATCTACAAAACAGTCACTTAAAATTTCACTTTATAAAAGCTTGTACTTTTAACACTGAAAAAGCAGGCATTGAAAGTTAAAAATTCATCGGAAATCAGTTCTATCCCTCCTACTTCTTGGAGGGAACATTTCGGGTATGCTATTGATTCAAAATGCCTTAGTAATCTCAGGTGCTAAGCTTAGTATCTCTCTAATGAGACCCCTGAACATTTTTGCTGTTCTTACAGTGATATGATTTTTAGAATAGTGAAAAAAGGACACTGCGTATGAGAGTACATAGCCTTAGTCAAGGAGTTAATAAGACGCTTATATTAATCTTTTTATTGAATTTTTGAAGTTTGCGACTTTCAAAAGCTGTACTCAATGTTTACTTTATAAAATGATGCATGCTTTTTCTGCCAAAATTACTACTTGAAAAAAAAAAGAAAAAAAAAATTTTATAGTTGAACTACTCAAATGTATAGGAATTGTTAATTTTATATGCTTATGTGTTATGTTTTTGAAACCTCCACCTTCGGAATGGTGCCTCTATTACACTGTTATTTATTTTTTCTCATATCATATGTTTTATATCAGTACTACTTTTTATCACCATAATTCACTTCATAAAAATAAACTCAAATATTATAACATGATGATGTGTAATATAGCATACAATAATATGCATGCATGTATTAAATGAAATAAGTTAAGTGTGAATAATTTTAATTAAATTTTGTTTTATACAGGGTAGTTACAGAGTTGGGATTTTGCACAGGACAAATGGTTTTTACCATTCAAAACTGTCCAAAAGGGTCTTAAACTCACCATTAAAGTTAAATTGATTTAAAGTAATCAATATATATTTACTGCAATATTAGTTATGCATAAATATAAATATTAAATCGTTTCAATTAATAAATATTTTATATTTTTCCCTGAACTGTTAATGTTTAAAAAAAGTTTTAAATTAAAAAATAAAATAAAGATATGCAAATAAGACTGCTATTTAAAATTTCCTTATGTAAGAATTGGTAGTGTTATGAAAAAAAGTTGCATAAATTATGAAAGTAATTTCAGATCGACTTATAATTCAAAAGAAAGCTTTTAAATTTAATATTTAGAAGAAAAATAGCTTATGGCTGATTTTTAACTGTTTCTGTGTGATAATACTTTACATGATGTTTGAAAAAAGAAAATCTACATCCTAGACTGAAAAATAATAAATGAATAACAGTCCCTTATATTTCAAAACTAGCTTTTTTTTTTTTTAATTTGCAACTACAATAAACAAAAATCATAGTAACTTGAGAACTTTTATTTAAAAAAAAGAAAGACTTTTTGTTAGCTTTGTGGTTATTTGTTTCAGAGTATGATGTGGCGCTGCAGTTTTTTCATTGCTGTAATGTAGAGAAGAAAAACTGCACCAAAGCTGTTTCTAAGTTGAAAAACTCAATTACTGCAATTAATCAAGAACTGTACTATTTTTTAAACGTACCATTTTTATATCTTTGTAGAAAGTTTTGCTACTGTTAAACACAAAACTAATTAAACTCATGAATCCTAATCAAAATATTTGATAAAAAATTATAATTCATATGTAATGAGATTTGAATCAGCTTTATAAGTGTTATGTATTTTTTAATACGTATTTGAGTGTTCACAACTTCACAATCAATAAATTATGTTTCAACTTGTTTTGAATTATAAAGTTTTTAATATTCGCTCGCAAAACCAAATTTCGCTAAAACTTAGTTTTGGACAGTTATGGCCATATGAATTTTGCACAGGACGGTAAAAAACGGGGGTTTTCCCCATAGTGTCCGAAACCGTGCCAACCCGCATGAATTAAACTTCTCCTATAAACACCATCCTACTGCATCAACGGTGGAACATTGCAGCTAATTTATGAATATTGGCTGTACAAGATGCGCTCATGAGAATTTTGAAAAAATATTTTTATTTGAAAAATGTCCTCCAGATGCGCTTTTGTGGGAGAAACACTAAATTTAATGCAATGAACAACACAGAAACACTATTAACAATTTGATACAAAAATGCCAAACTGGAGTTCCGTGTGGGAAGCCTCAGAACTAATCAGTTGCGATCTGTTGTGGAAAACACTCTATTAACATGAAATTTTGCATGTAAATGAGGTCACACGAAGCTCCTATACGATTGATAACTACTCTTGTGCGAATTTTGTCCTTAGCTGTTGTTATTTCAGCAGAACTGGTTTTTTCTTCCTTACCTGTATTTGATGTGGTTGAATGACAAGGAAATCAGAAACTCGTTAGTGATTGTGAATATTGTTTAGTTTCTCTACTCCTTTTTTTTGGGGGGAGGGATGAATTTTCTGTTTTTTATGAAGATGGTCCCCGGGTGGGCATTTTGGAACTAAAAAATTTTGTCCCGAAATTTCGTGAGCACATCTCGTGTATAGTACCTATGTACAAAAATTCATTGCATTTTGTTCATCTGTTTGCTCTGTTGGAGGCCACTTTTAAGGAAAGTTTAGTTTTTACTACCCTGTATATGAATGTCAACATTGATTTATCTTTTTTTGTAATTGTGATCTTGTAATGTATTGGGACTAATTTGTTCATCATTGATATGTTTTTCAACAGGAGGATGTTAAAACATTATGTGGTCATGTTGTTGAACGTTATGGAAAAGTATTAGATAAAGTAGATTATGTTCAGACATTCAGATCTTTAAGGTTACGTTACGAGCAGCATTTAGATCGCAAAGATCGCTCTTCTGTTGATAAGTAAGCTTTTACTATTATTATTCCCATTGTAAGTAGGCAATGTTTTTAGTTTTTCATTTCTTTGACTTAATTCAATTTTTTTCAGTGTCTCTTTGATAATGAGGAATAGTAGGTATCGCCGAGACCCGAGGCAGATTGATGAAGATGAAGAAATGTGGTTTAATGATGATGATGAAATAGATGATGAAGAACCTGTAAATGAACATAAAGATTTAGATGATGAGTTTGATCAAATAGGGATTGGAAAAATACTAGAAAAACGAGGTACTGGGATGCTATGTTTGAGAAATATTGCTATTTCAGTCCAGAATTCCTATGTGCTATTTTCTTCAATTGTTCCCTTTTTTCTTTATCCTCTTTTTCTTATTTTTCATCATCATTAAAATTATATCATACTTAAGACCTTTAAAAGATGTTAAGCAATTGAAAGGTATTGCATCCAAAAAAACTCGCCTTTCTGCTCTGAAACAGGATTTCTTGTAAGCCTGGAACACCATGTGCGCTTTTTTTTTTTTTTTTTTTTCATATTTGTGCTTTTAACCTCGTTTGTCTTTGTTTAGTACTGCGAACAATGTATGAGGACTTAGTTGCTCTAGTGTATTTTTAATTTTTTGATAATATGTACATATACAGTACAGAACCTTTTATCCGGGAACCAAAATACCGGGAAACCAGAAAACCAGCAACATTTTGTCGATTTTTCCGCCACTTTTTAAAATATCCATTTTCGGCAATTTCTAAAAAATGAAGAGCTTTTTTTTTTTTTCTTTTGAAATACCTAAATGAATATGAACTGTTTCTTCATAAATACCATAAAAGTGCATATAGCTCAGAAATTTTTAATATTGTAATATCTATAAGCACTTCTGGGTCGTTTTCTCTTCAGGATGCATTTATTTGTTATAGTAACTTGGGTTTTATAAACAATTGGCAAATATCGCTTCGTAGCGATCCAGAAAACCAGGAGATTCAGTTATCTGGGATAGCCGTGGTCCCAAACATCCCGGATAATTCGTTCTCTACTGTATTAGCAGTGACAATGGTGAATATTGTAACGAGTCCGTAGCACCTTCAACTTTCTTCAAATGAGCATTCCAATCTTGAGGAAGTAACTATAAATTTATTTACAAGTATGTACACTATTTACAATAAGAGCAGAAAACAATTGCTAAACATCAGCAATTAGGCAGCAAACACTACACTGTACTCTCAACAGTAATTCAGCACCACGTATCTAACATGAACAGTAATTAAGCAATTACAAAAGCAAAACAAACATTCGCCCAAGCCAATAGCGAATAAAACGAGTCACCAGAGTCAAATCTGAAAACAACTGACTGACTTATGTTCAAGGCCAGCTTTTTATACACTCAAGGACATTTCTAGCAAAATCTGGAGTATTCCAATTCATTCATGAAATTTCTAAAAAGAAGAAAAAAAAAACACACTCAGCTGGGAAAATGTCTTCACGCTTATCAAATGTAGGGCAAGTATAAAAACTACAAAACGTTACAGGGCCGGTATACCAGTGATAAAAGTGATATCTTCAGATACCTTTGCAACATGACGTCAGATAAAACCAAAACTAATGAAAATGATGCAAGGCAGGAAAAACAACAACTATTTACAAGATTTGTAACAATATGTTTAACCAAAAACCATTCATGGGGTTGTAATTATTTTATTTTATCTTTTCTTTTTTAGCTTTCTTTAGTCCATTGTATTTTTAAAAAATTGGAGTGCTCTATTTTTTCCTTTTTTTTAATTAAAATTTTTTATTTTCTGTTTGGTTGTTTTTTTTTTTTTAATAATTACTTTTACTTGGTCTGTTTTCTATTCTTACAACTAGAGATGTACTGAGTAGCACTTTAGTCAAGTATCAATCATTTTCTTACAGAACCACTAACATATATGATGGATTTTGAGACAGAACATATATCTAAGTTGACCACGTAATAGCAGTCTTGTGCACTACAAAATTGAAAATAGAATAATTTTGATTACTAAAATATTTTCATAGTATTTTTTGTTTTCTTCTTTTTGCTTAAAAATCAGTATTGCAATTTTTTTACCTTAATGTTATGTGCAAGTTTTTATTTCTTTTCATATTATTACTATTATTTCAAGTACTCATTTAAAGTTAATAAATAAATCTTTTACAATTCTTTTTGTGGCGTGCTCCCCCCCCCCTGCCATTTTTATTCTGGGTTTGTCTCTGTATGTGTGTGTATATATATATATATATATATATATATATATATATATATAATATGTATGAATTTTTTCTTAGCACGAGAAGCAGAAGGCAAAGAAAATGTCAAGACAGTTCCATTGCGCTCATTTTCTCCTGTTTTAAATAGTCGAAGAACTAACAGTCCGTCAAATGTGGCAACACCTTTAAGTCCGGCTGTGGAAGTCAAATCTCCACAACTAACAAGAAAGGTATTTTTATTATTATTACACTTATCATTAAAGATCGTCAAACATTTTGTATTTAGAACTTCCATTTCGAAAATTTGCTGATTAAGAATCCCTAAACCTCACTCTTTCCCCTATCATTGCAAAGATGGCCTACAATCGAGACAAGAAGAGCCATCTCTGGGAAAGATATCTGTACCTCCTGTCCTTCTAACGTCATCAAAAGTCTAAAAATACTATTTTCATTTAAAATTTAACACTTGAGCCCTAGGGCATCCTTATTTCTGCGTTAATTTTGCATTTTCTTTTATGTTCATATTAATTCTCTTCCTGATACATAATGCAAATCTTCTGCTTTGTGTACATTATCATTTTCGCATAATGACTGCCTTCCAAACTAGAAGCTGAATCTTTTTTTCAATTTTTTGATGTAGCCATTGCACTAAAGATAATACGACATTTTGACATACCTAACAACTTTTACGAATTATTCCTTATACTATACAACCAATTACTTACTTACAACTTTTGTCATTACTTTAAAACTTTCTTAAAATTTCGGTGATCCAGTTAATTTAAAAGTTAAATACATTAGTTTATTAAACATTTGTACTCTTATTTTTACATCATTCTTAATTTTTGCAATAAGTCTGAAAAATGTTTTAATTAGACGATAGTGTTATGCAAAAAAAAGATTTACCGGGGTTCATACGCTCCTTACAAACTCCGTATAAACTCCTGCTATTTAACAAGAGAAAATAAGGGCCCTTAAAACTCCTGAATTTTGACATTATCTCCTTATGCAAATTCTGTTTATGCATGTTTTTTTTCTGTTAAGTATTTTCTTCTACCACTAATCCCAAAGGATGTGTTCGATTATTATACCTGAACATGGATGCAAGACCTTCCGTCTTGACAAAATCACCAAGACAGACCATGGGACGGAAAAAAATCGATCTCGTTCCTTCAATATGTACTTTCAAAGAAAACAAAACTGAAGGGAATATAAAATCAGATTTCTTAAAAGTACATTTTAATCATTATTCCAATCTAAAACTATTTGTATCGAAGCCTTTCTTTCTCTTTTTGAATAAACGAACTGCAATTGCAAAATTCTTTTGTTGGTGTTGATTCTCTTCTACATCATCCATTCTCTTCTCTTAACTTCATCAATTATGACCTACAATTTCGTTTTTAACCGACTTCAACAAAGGAGGAGGTTATACAATTCGTCGGAGAATTTTTTTTTTTTTTTTTTGTATGTTACAAGATTACTCAAAACCGCCTGGACCGATTTAAAAAATTCTTTTTTTGTTTGAAAGGGTTTGATTTCCGATTGTTCCCATCCTCTCGTGGCCCGGGTTCGATAACGGGAACCTGCAGAAATCGTTCGAAAAAGAAATCGGGATCACAGTAATCGTAATAATGACAATTTTGAATGTAAGGCATCTCTGGAATAATTCATTTCTATGGTCTTTTATCTTCATGTAATGCTGATAACATTGTTTTGAAATATCTACTTATATTAAAAACTGAGTATTTTTCTATGTCCTGCTTCTTTCTAGTGAACGCCAATGAACTGAAAGTCGAACCAAATACCGATAGATAATTTTTCAGGTTTTATTAGTTTTAATTTATGTAACTACACGATTTTAATTAACGAAGATATCAATTAATGAGTAGTCAAATTTAAACCGATTTGTCCTATATGATTAAATATGAAATTCATTGTTACAAAACGTGGTTCATATGAAAAAGTAATGGTAATGAGAATTTTGAATGAAGGCTTAACTAAATCAAACATGAAATTCAACTAAATTTAAATTTTATTCTGAAGTTTAGTTAAAAGCGTAATTTTTAGTTTTTAACTATATTTTATTTGAAGTGCATTTACACTAAAAAGAATGAAATGAAATATTTTTAGAAAAAAAAATAGAACCGACTTCAGTTGCAAATTGCTCTAAAAAGTAAAAAAAATTTTTTTTTTTCTTTGAACGCCATCGAAACTACTTTTAAACATGTTTTGAAGTTGGCGCAAAAACGATTTTTTGAATCATATGCAACTACAATTCAACTATAGATATAAATTTTAATGGATTCATATTCTTCAAGAGCATTTGCATACATTTCATTGATTACCACACATTCATTTAATGGTACAAATATTCTGCTTTTAATTTTCAACGGTTTCTCTGAAAAATGTTGGCAAAATATGGTTAAATATCATTTTACCTATGGTTTTTGCGCCGACTTCAAAACTTAAGTTTAAAAGTAGTTTCGATGGCGTTCAAAGAAAAAATATATTTTTTACTTTTTAGAGCAATTTCCAACTGAAGTCGGTTCTTTTTTTTTTTTCCAAAAATATTTTATTAGGATTTCATTTTCTGTGCCTCCTCCTCTAACATCGTAAAAAATTGCCCCACCTTATCCTAATATCACTAAACATCGTCTAAAAATAGGTTTTTTGAACTAAAATCTCGACAAATCTCCCCCAATCCCCTCTCGATTACTCTACTTAAAACTATGATCTTGCTACCAAAAGTAAAATTAAGCCCCCCTCCCCCCCCCCCTTCCCCAGTTTAGGCAATTTAATGAACAATATATTTTTGGGGGGGGGGGGTATGCCTGGGGGGGATCTCAAACATTTTCTGTCTTGGAAGCATGGCCTAACTTGCACCCATGTACCTGAATTCCAATATTTTTCGTGAGTTAAAACAGGAAATCCAGTATTTTTCATTATGCTTTTAACTTCCTACATCCAATTTTTTTTTTCTTACTCCAAATTTTCCACGATTGTATCGATATTAATTAATAATATACATCATCTAGACCTGTTAAAATGATATTCTAAAATTGTTTTGCATTAATACATTCTTTTATTTGCCGTTTTTATACTTTTGATGCCTTCATTTTCAATGATACAATCTCTTTGCATCCAGTTTGATCTCTTTGCATCCTCCATTGGAATAAGACTTTTTGCATTTATGATGTTTACTATTGATGTTTACTATATGATGATGTCAAGAAGTAAACAACTGAAATTACATTTTATTTTTTTGTTTAAATCATAGAGTTGAAAAGTTTTAAGCGAAATTCTGTACTCTTTAAGAGTTTCAATCGTCAAAAAGTTTAGGAAATTTGAAAGTTATTTTGGCCTTTACTATCTTATCTATAATTATTATTAAAACAAAAATAATCTTAGCGTATTATTATTTTTATTTTGATAATTGTTTTATTTTTTTATGTGGATTCTAGTTGCAAAATTATTGATAAGTGTCTAACTAATTTTCAATCAGTCCTTTTAACATTTTTTTTTAAATTTATTTTTAGAATAAAATATTTTTCAATGGTTAACTCGCGCCCCCCAACCCCTGTTCGGTATTTGAATTTTATTTTGAGTCCACTAATATTCAAGAAGCAGTAAAATAATATTTTTGACTTTAAAATCAATGTGTTATGCAATGTATTGTTGGAATAAAATTAATGATACAGGACTTGTGAAATTTTAATAAGTGTCTTGCTTTTGAGAAAGTACTAATTTTCAATCAGTAATTATTTTTTCTATAATTCATTCTCAAAATAAAATATTTTTTCTAGGGTTACCCTCCCCCTCCCCTTCAGTATTTGCATTTTATCTAGAGACGGCTAAAATTCAAGAAGCAGTAAATTCATATTTGACTTTCAATTTAGTGTGTTATTCAATATATTGTTGGAAAAAATAAATAATATAAGACTTGTGAATTTATTTTTTTTAATATGTTGTTAAAAAATGCGTCTTTCAACTATGAAACACCTTAAAAACTTCTTACTTTTAATTTTCAAATTTGAGTATGAACCCTGTTTACTGATTGATGACTATTTCCAAAAATTGGGAAATATGATATAACAAAAAAAAAAAAATCTTTGAAACACTTATAGCATACAAAAGTTTCCTAACACATATTTTGAGGCTTTTTTTTTCTTTTGTGTGTTTTCGAAGTAATTTTCGAGTGAAAAAATTTGAAATTAGAAATTTAAATACAAATTGTCAAATTGTAATTTTTATTCAGAGTATTCTTATCAAAAATTATTAGAGGGAAGTGGCAGACACATTTTCCAAGTCAACACACATTTTTCCATCTCAAAATTACTTGCTTTTTTATGTTAAAAAATAAAAGCATTTGTCTTATTTTAGAGCATCAAAACAAAATTTTCCCACACCCGTGATGACATTTTGTGAACTTTGAATTGGGTGTAGGGGGAGGGGCAGAAGCTGGAGTTCAAAACTTATGATTAATAATTTTGATGTGTGTGCCTAAAAATTTTTTTTTTATAAAAAACCAAAATTTATTTTCATGTGTTCAGGGCTCCCAAATGGTCCGTTTTTCCCGCCAAAGTCCGTTTCTTAGAGTTAAGTCCGTTTTAGACCGCTTTTTATCATTTTGGTCCGATTGGTCCGCTTTTATATTATTTTTACTTAAAAATCAATTTTTTTATGTTTTGTCTAAGCATGCAGTGCCTCAGTCTGATTGAACCTGATTTTCCCAAGTTATTTCGCTTGAGATTGTCGTCATAACTCCTACTACAAGCATCGCAGCATAAAAATTTTACAAACGGAGTGGTTTGAGGGAGGAGTTACGACCTCAAACTGAAGCAGAATGTTACCAATGTTTTCTGGAACACAGGCCCCAAGTTTGCAAATGTGGATGGACTTTCCCAATTTCCCCCTCCCTCAGAAGGAGGACGTTAATAAGAACGATGTTACTATGAACAATCCCTTTTGCGAGTTAAATCCAAAGCAATTTCGTGACTCATACGCCATTTTTTCACATTGCAAGCACCGCGTGTTAGTAAATTTTTATTCCGATTTCTGGACAGTGTTAATCAAATAAAAAATATTTTTGCCTGTTCTTTCCTATTTATCAAAAGATAGTCATTGTACTAGAATTGAAAATATCAAGCGATTTGTCGTGTGACCACATCTCACACGGAAGTGTCGCCATTTTTGCTAAAATCAGCGGATCGCTATGTCGAAGTAACTTTTTCTGCGTCGGAGTTTCCCTCTTTTTTAAACTTTTTCCTGGTTTACTTAAGTATGCTCTTCTCTCGTTCAGAACTCTGAACTTCTTTTAGCTGAAATTGCAAAAAGATAGTGCTTCAAACTTTCAAAAATCAAAATATTAAAAAATCGGCAAAATATTTTTTCTTTCTTTCTTTTTTTTTTTTTTTTTTAATTTTATTTCTCAAGTTTTAATAATATTTTATCCACAGCTGTCTAGTCCCCCACCCCCTAGAATTTCTCCAATTCATATGTACTCCGAAAATCCGATTTTTTTTTTCTAAAATAATTCCTCTATTTTTTTCAATGGAAAAATCGGCCTACAATTTAGCAATTGCCGTACCTGTCTTACTTAACACTTTCTGTTAGCCAATTTTTAACTATCATTAACTCATTTTCTTTTTTTTTTTTCAAGACGTACCAATATCACGCATGTACTTCGCCGAAAATTGCACGCGGTTTCTGAGCTTGCAATCCTTTTGCATCTTGTAAATACAGTCGAGTCTCCATTTTACGAACACTCTATTTAGCGAAGTTCTCTATATAACGAAGCATTTTCTGTGACACAGAAAATTTCAGTAAAAAAAGCATGTAAATTTGTCTCCTTTCAACGAATATCAAATGGCCCAATTTCTCTATTGCATATGGGAAAAAGTGTCAATGTTCTGGAAGATAGAAATCTTTCTTCTACTGCTTTTGTGAAGGCGCACTTCACACATGTGAAGAATTTTATGAGTAAAGTGTTTCCAAAGTGCAGCAAAAAATCACGGACTATTTTCAAACTATTGTCGTCGACCAAGTTCAGGTTTGATTCTTTTAACTTATTAATGTAAAAATTTGTAAAAATTCACCAATTATACTACAGATGCGAGTAGTATTCCTGATACAATTTAATAGGTTAATAAATTAATTTAATAAGTTTTATTTCTTAATTCATTCACTGCGTTACATTTATAACTTCAAAATATGCACAGTATTTTTGTCTTGCTAAAATGCATTTATTCCAAAAATAGAAAAGTGAGAATTAACCTAATGTACTACCTACACATGTATTGCCCCTATTGCCAAATTAAGCATAGAAATTTACTATTTTCCTTATAGCGAAGTTTCTATATAACGAACATTTTCAATGGTCCCTTGCGACTTCCTTATATGGAGACTCGACTGTATTTCGATTATTTTGAAAGTTGAGAGCTATTTTGACTTGTTCTATCTTAAATGTACTTAATTTAAGTTTTTTTGTGTGTGAAGAGGGTGGTTTTTGCATAAGCCTCCATTTTAAAGGCCCATAAATCCACGCAACAACATGGTTAGGCTATTTTCAGATTTGCTTAAAAAAATTTTTTAGTTGAAATTACAAGAAGAAATTTTCTATAAACCCTAAAAATATTATTAGTGAGATTTGGCAAAAATACCCTTTTTTTTAATTCTCAAGTTTCAGTGATCATTTTTTACACTGCTGCCAAGAGCGCCCCCCCCCCCCCCCCATCACCCCAGTTTCTTCAATTTTTTTACGTACTCTTTTCCCAGAAAAATCCTCTCTTGAAGATCAGTGTAAAATGTGGTGAATTGCAGAAACTGACTTATTTAAGATTTTCCCTCAACTGAATTTTAAGTTAATTTAGCCCATTTAGTAAAATCTTTTTACCAATAATGTGTGCATGCTTCGCCAAAAACTGGATGCAGTGTATTGAATTCCAATCCTTCTGCATTTTTTAAATATTTCATTTATTTTGAAATTTGAGAACTATTTTAACTTAAATCTTCTTATTTAAAGTTTTTTGTAGCAGTTTATTTTTATTGTTTTTGCAACTTGACTTTAGCTCTTTAATTTATTTAACTGTGATAACTATATATGTAAAAGGTTTTTAATTATGAACGAACGCACCGATTCATCAGCCACTTTTCTGATTAAAAATAATCAGCTAATTTTCACCTAAAAAAACTGAAAAATTTGGTTATTCCATCATTTCAAAAATTACTTTTTAAGTTAGTGCATGGGTGTTTAAATAGGGGTTATAAAAGATCGTTAGTTACATAAGGTGATTGTGCCCTCACCCCCTTCTCATCCAAATATTTGTTAGTAATTATTCAATTATTGAAAATAAATAATCGCTCACTGGAATGAACATTTCATTAACTAATTTTGAAAAGTCAGTTGTTCAGAAGATATAGCTGATGAAGAAACTATCATTAAAAATCATTGTTGCAGTTAATTCGCAAATTAGTTTATCATGGATTAAACCTAAGGCAACTAATTTGCTTTTTGGTGCTTTTCTGCTTTTAACTATGAATGGTCCTCTCAAGTCCTCTTTTTCATATTGAAGGGTCCTCTTTAGTCCTCTTTTTAACTGAAAACGGTCCTCTTTTACCCTTTTCATTAGATAAAATGTGTTGGGAGCCCTGTGTGTTACATTTTTCATATGATCATATGAAAAGGGGAAATTTTTACCTTAAATTACAGGAAGGGGTGGGGGAGAGTAAAGTCTACTCCATATCAAAATAAACTTAGAAATCACTCCTTATTTTCCTTTAAGGATAAAATAAAGACTATCCAACTTATTTTTCAAAAGGACGATTGCAGTCAAAAACAAAACTTATAAAAGTGAAACTTATGTTCAAAATCACTTTGTAGTAAAGCTCTTGACATATTGTCCTTAAATTTTCCTAAAATTTGAGAAAATATCTAACTTTTTCCAAATCCCCACTCCAACCCTTGTCATTCATTAGTTTTGGGCATTTGATTTTAGTAATTTTTACTTCTTTTTACGTAGTAAAGGAAGTATTGTGATTGCAAAAAAAATTTCACTCAAATTTGGGTCTAAATTTTGATTTTGCTCACCCCTGAATGAATGTTCAGTAGTTTTTTCTGCCTGTCAACACGTGCATATGTACCTTCAAACATATAAAGTGGCCGAAAAATCCTTTTCAACCACCCCCAAGTTAATTACGACGCGTTTTCTCGTGACGTCTGTAGGAACGTATGTATGTGTGTGTGTATGTCGCATAACTCAAAAAACTACATGCTGTAGAAGCTTCTAGTTTCGTATGTAGGCTCTGGGGATGGTCTAGTTGTGCACCTCCCCTTGTGGTTGCATTCGAATTTTCCCAAGGGGCTGTTTTTCCCCTTTTTTGGGGTAAATCAGTGTTAATTTCAATGCAGACTCAAGTGATATGAATTGGCGTGACCACTTGGCGATATGTCGCCAAGTTGGCGACAAATTTGGCGGAAAAAATATTTTTTAATTTGGGTTCAACTTGGCGCTATTGGCGATATTTTGCGAAAAATTCACTGAATGATATTAAAATCGGCAATATTTAGAAAATTAAGCATTGTAAAACATTTTTTGCATTGTTTTGTTTCAGATTAAGGGTGTAAATATTTGAATTGTTACCTTGCTCACTCCAAGCACTTTTTTTAACACTTAAGGGAACTACTAAGAAATTTGAACGTGAAAAGAAGTAGTGTTGGGTCCATACTAGATTTTTTTTTTTTACAATTGTTTGATATTTTATAAAATTATTATTTTTTTTCTTTCACATTTTGCCTTGAGTTCCTTTAGTAAAGTGAATGGGAGTGAATATCTCTTACTCTTTTTTATTTGCTAATGTATAGTCAAATCTTATTTTTTTCTCTTCTAAACTCCTTCACTTTTATTTCTGAAATGGAATTCAACCCTAATTTTGTACCTGTGAAGTAATTTTCTGTTTTATTTTAATTTCAGTATTTATTAAGGAATTGATTTGTTTTCCGAAAATTTCAATATATGGGTGATTCTACAAAAATGGGCAAATTTGTGTTCCATACTGATTGCTCTTTTTGTTTTTAATTTAATAAAAAACTATTTTGGGAATATTTTTATGCGTCTTTTGTTCTATAATTTCCGTTATCAACAACGTCAATATTTAATTATTATTCATTAAAAAAAAAGGATATTAGATTGAAATGTCATCCACATGCCCTGTCCCATAGGTGCAATTTTCACAATCAATGGAATATAGATTTAAAAAAAATAAGTGATTTTTTTCTCGAGAGTTTTTTATTTATAAACATGAATGTGTGCAAGATGTAAATTACAAAAAAAGCAAAATAATATGAAAATAATATCTCTAAAAGTTAATTTAAACTTTGTCCCAGCGATTATCAGTCATCCATATGTCTAAAAAGTATAGATATTTTTCTCTGAAATGTTTTATTCCAAAATCTGGCAGCACATCTTAAAACAAAGCATGGAACTTTGTTATTCCTGGATGAGGATTAATTTTGCTGTTCTGCAATTACTTTTTGATAAAAAGTAAGCTAAACTCAACTTTCAAATCAAGTGTTTTTTATCTTTGTCATTAACATGCCCCACAGAATGCATGTAAAATGTACATGTAAATAAATTTTGATAATGAATAATCCTAAGGCTTACATTTGTGGGTTCTAATTCGAAGTAAAGCCGAAAAATATTCAGATATGACTTTTTGAGAACACAATTACTTGTGTTTTGTCATTCACATGCCCTTTTTCTACTGTCATTCACATGCCCCAATTTAAGACACGTGGATGAATCAAAAGCCAAACTATGACAGTACAATGTTTAAAAATTATGTCTAACAGTTTACTGGTTAAAAAATTTCATTAATATACCTATTGTGTTTGTGTTATTCACATACTTACTGTGTTATATTCACATACCCATTGTGTCATCCACATGCCCTTTTTATCATTCACATATGCCTTCAAAAAATAAAAATCCAAAAATACAATAAAATACAAACATTTAAGCTCTGCTGATATTCTATTTTAATTTTGTAACTTATCAAGTACTTTGCTGATTTTTTTCAGATTTTTAATTTTAAATTAATTTTTTGAATTCTACATGTTAGAAATATTCCCGTATTTGTAGAATCACCCATATCCATTATCTTTCGTAAATCCCTTCACCATTTATGTTTGAAATTTACTGTCTCCTCAATAAATAAATAAAACTAGTGTAAATTAACTGTTTTGTGTGTCAATAGTTTTCAAAGAAATTTTTACAGCTTTGTAGTTTTTTTTTTTTTTTTTTTTCTAGACTGTAGGTTGGGGGGGGGGGTTAAGCAACAATGTAAGATTTTACTCGGGAGAAGGTCACCAACTTCTTCATAGGAGTCGCTGTGTAAAGAACTGAAGATAAGATTCAAAATCCTTACCTTGAAAATTTTTCTTAATAGAAGTTTAATAGTTGTGATTTATCGAAACAACCTAACAATCTGAGTGGATGAATTTGCTATTTTTTTACATTAAAGTTAAGGAAGCTCAGAAAAAGGGTTGCTCTTTTATATATATAAGATATATATTATAATCAAAATGTAGTTTGAGTCCCCCATTTGCTTTTTATCTAGGGCGGGCTGGTGGATTATCCTGATGAGGATTCCGAAGAAGAGGAAGATGAAGAAGAGGATTCCAACAGTGTACCTCCATCTAAACGCCCAAGAGTTACGTCATAGCATTAATTTTACTTTAATTTAATTCACGAACATTGCACTATTTGGTGTTCAGAAAAGTTGTTCCGTTTTTATCACCTCTGTACTGATTCACCAAATACTAATCCAGCATGTTTTGCTGCTGTCGCATCATTGTCAACTGCCATCTTGTGCCTGTCAGTCTACTGACTCCTTTCTTAGGCCAACTGAGAAGTGCAAAACTTCAAACATTGTGCTGTGGTGCCCCAGCTTTGGCATTTTATTTCAAACGACTGGAATGAAATTTCCTTTCTTTCATATGTTATTAGGTTAAAAATTTTGAGGGTATACTATAGTTGTTCCTAATTTTACTTACCTTCTTTAAAGCTTTTTTTCTGTATGAAATATTTCAAAAGGGGCATGACTGAACAATGTTCAAAAAGTTATGTATGACAAAAATTTCAAGACATGCAATATGAAAGTATTTATTTTAGATGTGATAAAAAGTCCTACATATTGTACAATTTTTTTACATTTTGTATTTATGTAAGTGAGGCGAAAATAATTCTGTTAAGTTTAATTAAAAGTTGTTTAATTTCATGTGTATATGACTTGACAGTGCAATGATGGAATAGTTGTGTAAAAAGTAATTTCATTACTTAACTAATAAAAGAATGCAATAAAAGAAGGAATAATGTGTAATCAATCCAATTTGTGAAATATGTAAAATAATGCTCTTAATTTGCCATCTCAGTTTGAGTGTAAGCAGAAACCTACCTCCTGAAAAGCTGGCTTGTAAAAAATATACAAAAGATTTAAACCTGAAATATTTTTGTATACAACAAAAGAAAGCCCCATTATTCTACAACATACTGACCTTTCTGTTTCATTATGTACTATTAATTTATAAGTTGTCATGTAGCTTTACGAAGTTACTTTTGTGTTCTTTTTTGTTGAAGCTGATTTTCAGCTGTGAGTAATTTTTCTCATTGTATGAGAATGTACAAAAAATCATCAATAGTCGAATACATTTGTAAATTGAATGCAGTATTCATAGTTGTTACAACTTTAGCGATTCATCTGAGCGAGTGAGAGAGAAACATATGATCATATGTATATAGATTTACTTACGTGTTTTTATTATGCAAATACAAAACGGTCTTGATCATTGCTGTTGAGACTGTGAGTGCCATGCATATAAAATGCATGTTGTAAATGTTTGTTCTTCCATGTCTTGTGTTGATAATTTTATAAAATCAAACATGAAAAGCGTTTTATTAAAATTATGATTTCATGTTTTTTACAATTCCAGTATCTGGAATTTAAAATAACGACAATCATAATTTCAAAAACAGAAAAAAATGATGATGTAAACTTCTTTTTCCAAGATAGGTATTGGCCTTAAATGTTGCTTTTTAACTGTTTTAAAAAATTTAATTTAAAGAAAATCAAAAATATTAAATTTTTCTTGGGGTAATTTTGTGTACCCCGTTTAAAAAAGCTACAAAGTACTAATTCGTAATATTTTTTCACAAATTTTAATTTTGTTAACATATTATTGAACAAAACTTGAACTAAATTATAGTTATCATAAAATATACACTGGAATATTTTAAAATTTCATCAACATTATTCCAGATTTAAGTATATTCCATGATACCTTTTTACATTTAGAAACATGGTCTCAAAATTACATCATTGTAAAATTTTGATGCAAAATGTCCTGTAAATATGTTTTTCTATAACGAGAAATATTGTAAATTATTATAAAAATACAAGTCTTAAAAAATAAACATGTATAAAGCTTGAAATATGTGTAATTCTTCTAATGCCTTTATAGAACATATTTTTTGCGCAAAATATAGAGCTAATAGGTTCTCATAACCATAAGGGACTCTCTTCCGCATTTCCTGTATTTTTATCTTTAAAAATACAGGAAATTGAGTATTTTCTGTAAAACCTAATTTTCTTAAATGGCCAAAACAAATATGAAATTGCATTATTCCATTATAATGTATTAAGTGCAATGTTAGTAGCACACCAAACTTTGGAATTGAAAACAAATCAATTTAGTCCATTAGCTACTGTTGCAGTTTCAGTGTTTTGTTACAATATCCAGCTCTTAAATTAGACCATCAGTTCTCAACGTGAGGGACACACTACCTCCTAGGTGACATGGCAGAATTTCTAGCTAGGTGTCAGCATGTAAAAGATCAAAGTAAAACAAACAATAAATTACTCAATTTTAGGGTCACATGTGAATATTAGGTATGGGTCATTCCGACAAAAATGGTACAAATCATGTCTGAAACTCTTTACTTAAGATTATCAATTTAAATAATTTCCACCAACTAATCATATTTTTTTTTTAATTGAGTTTTCATTTATTTGTGTATAATGAAGTGTAAATAACTAGTGCATGACTCATTTATGAACGAATTTTAAATATTTTGATCACTTTGTTTAGCCAGGGTGGCCACAGACCTGGAAAACAGGGAAAATCTGGAATTATCAGGGATTTTGAAAATTCTGGAAAAATCAGGGAATCTGGGAACAAATCAGGGAAAATTAAATCAGAACTTCAGTGCGTAATTTTTCAACACTAAAGTATTAAAACCGATTACATCTTTGATAATCTAAGGACATCTCAGACACTTACTAGAAAAATATGCAAAACTGCTGTGAATTGTTCGTAAACAAAGACCTAAAAAGGTAATTGCAGGGGTTTTTTTTTTTATGGAGAATTAAAGGGATGGTCTGTTTGGGATTTCTTCCTTAGAATATTTTGAAAAATGCTGAAGCCTGAAAAAATTAAAACCAGTGGTTAAAAAACTACATATTTTTTGTAGCGAACTACAACTACTTTCTTATAAATGTAGTTAACTACAGCTACAACTACTTTTTTTTTAATGTAGCGAGCTACACTATTTTTGAAATGTAGTTGAGCGATTCCATACCAAATCACCGAATGGGGGTCGCACGACCGACTCGGATTTTTTTTTAATTTGGTACACAGATTGATGGTATAGAGGTATGAAAAAGCCCAAAAGGAAAGTTACCTGCTCCACTTATTTTCTGAGATACATGCCCTCAAAGTTTGTCCGCCACGTCAAAATACTAAAAAAGTGATGTTATTTAATCATTTTTTATAAAAAATCGTACTCATGCAAAATAAAAGTGTTAGATATCTATGGAAACTAGTTACTCCAGGGATTCTGAAAAAAAAATACTAGAACGTTCATAATGAAAATTACCAAGGTACAGGGCTCTTTGAAGTTGTCACCACAAAAACTTGATTTTGCAGATTTTGCTAAAATTCAGGCATTTATTACAAAAAAAGGCAAACAAAACCAAAGGTTTTCTCACTTTCTGGTAGTGTACAGGTCCTCCCTGTAAATTGCTACGCAATAAATTTTTTGGGTTTCTCACTCCTTCTTGGAAATATTTTAGCTTAAAGATAAGCCGTAAGGCAAAAAATGCGTTTTTGGCCATCTTGGCAGCTATTTTTCTCATAAAGGGGGAGCAGTAGAAACTTTAATTTTTTTTTAAAACAAGCCACTGATATGTTAGCTATTCACAGAAAAAGAGTTTACTTTTGGTTATTTCTCCCATTAAGAGATATCCTGCTGACAGTATATGCATGTTTTTCGCGACGACCATATGCTTTTGTTCCCCCTCTCATGGACTTAAAATTAATTAAACCAAAAAATAATTATATATTTATTATTAGCTGTATTATCTACTCAATATGTCATGAAATTTAATTTATTAAATCATTGAACAATAAATTAGATAATTGAAGAAAACAAGAAAAAGTTTTTCTGATGCCTGAGCATTATGCATTCATAATTATAAAGCACTAAATACTTTCTTGAGAAATTAATTAACATAAATGAGCTCTAAATATTTATATCATAAGCAATACCCAATCTTGTGATTGGGATACTCCTGTTTTTAATTGAAGAATTTCATGAATATCAGGAAAATAAATGAAGTCTTTTCGTTTGATGTAGGATACTTTATGACAAATTTCATTTGATGGGCTACTAACTGAGCATGGTGATAAAGAGCTATTAATTTCAGCATCGAATTCCATTTTACCTTATTAACAGTTAAATATTTATAAAAAAATTAAATAAATAATTTAATATAAAGCCATGCTTGAAGAATTAAAATTAGTGCAACTAATTTATTCCCATACTGATCTTTACAAAACTGACATGTGTTGAGCACAGATAAGAACTGACAAGAATAAGTTTACTCACTAAAATACTAGTTCACAGATACTATGAAGCGTACATTCTGTTTTCTACAAAATAATACTGCAACAAAGAACAAGGGTATAAAGGGGTAGGTACTAAAGAATTTCTTGAAAAATCAATTAAAATAAAGGAGCTTCGAATATTTATCTCATAGGCAATACCCAATCTTGTGATTGGATGTTCCTGATTGATGGCTATAAACAGGAGGATACCCTTGTTCTTTGTTGCAGTATTATTTTGTGGAAAATAGAATGTATGCTTTATAGTATCTGTGAACTAATATTTTAGTGAGTAAACTTTTTCTTGTCAGTTCTTATCAGTGCTCAACGCATGTCAATTTTGTAAAGATCAGTATGGGAATAAATTAGTTGCACTAATTTTAATTCTTCAAGCATGGCTTTATATTAAATTATTCATTTAATTATTTTGCAAATATTTAACTGTTAATAAGGTAAAATGGAATTCGATGCTGAAATTAATAGCTCTTTATCACCATGCTCAGTTAGTAGCCCATCAAATGAAATTTGTCATAAAATATCCTACATCAAACGAAAAGACCTCATTTATTTTCCTGATATTCATGTGATATTCAAGAAATTCTTCAATTAAAAACAGGAGTATCCCAATCACAAGATTGGGTATTGCTTATAATATAAATATTTAGAGCTCATTTATGTTAATTAATTTCTCAAGAAAGTATTTAGTGCTTTATAATTATGAATGCATAATGCTCAGGCATCAGAGAAATACTTTTTCTTGTTTTCATCAATTATCTAATTTATTGTTCAATGATTTAATAAATTAAATTTCATGACATATTGGGTAGATAATACAGCTAATAATAAATATATCATTATTTTTTGGTTTAATTAATTTTGTGTCCATGAGAGGAGTACAAAAGCATATGGTCGTCGCGAAAAACATGCATATACTGTCAGCAGGATATCTTTTAATGGGAGAAATAACCAAAAGTAAACTCTTTTCCTGTGAATAGCTAACATATCAGTGGCTTGTTTTAAAAAAAAAAATTAAAGTTTCTACTGCTCCCCCTTAATGAGGAAAATGGCTGCCAAGATGGCCAAAAACGCATTTTTTGCCTTACGGCTTATCTTTAAGCTAAAATATTTCCAAGAAGGAGTGAGAAACCCAAAAAATTTATTGCGTAGCAATTTACAGGGAGGACCTGTACACTACCAGAAAGTGAGAAAACCTTTGGTTTTGTTTGCTTTTTTTTGCAATAAATGCCTCAATTTTAGCAAAATCTGCAAAATCAAGTTTTTGTGGTGACAACTTCAAAGAGCCCTGTACCTTGGCAATTTTCATTATGAACGTTCTAGTATTTTTTTCCAGAATGCCTGGAGTAACTAGTTTCCATAGATATCTAACACTTTTATTTTGCATGAGTACGATTTTTTATAAAAAATGATTAAATAACATCACTTTTTTAGTATTTTGACGTGGCGGACATACTTTGAGGGCATGTATCTCAGAAAATAAGTGGAGCAGGTAACTTTCCTTTTGGGCTCTTTCATACCTCTATACCATCAATCTGTGTACCAAATTAAAAAAAAATCCGAGTCGGTCGTGCGACCAACTTTTTTTTTTTTTTCGGTGATTTGGTATGGAATCGCTCAGTTGCTACTTCGCTACTTTTTAAAAATAAATAACAAGAATACACCGCTTGAGGATCAACCAAAAAAAATCGAAAAGTGGTTTAGATTAAAAAATTACCGCTGACAGGAAAAAACGTCCCCGGAAAAAACGTCCCCTAGGAAAAAACGTCCCATTGGAAAGACAACCCGGATGGAAAATCATCTTGTACGAACAAAATTAAGTTTTTTTTTGTTTTAGTGATGAATAGAAATTTTAGCAGCTTTTGTTGAACTATTTTTTTTTTGCAACAAATGATTTTAGTGGTGTTTTTTTTCTCATAATCTAGCTACTTAGAAGCGTTTATCGCTTGATTAATGGATTTTTTTTTTTAATTTTTGATATTATTAAAACAGTATTGGATATTAAATACAATTATTAATCAATAGTGTTCCTTGCAAATACAGTCGAGCCCACTAGAATATCGGTTAAAGGAATACCCCGCTAAATATAATACATTTTCAATGTACTAAACCGTTATCGTGCATTATTTTCATCCCGGATAATGGAATGTCCCGCTTTTTAGAATATTTTTAAGTGGCAAAATGGCTATTCCATTAAGCGGCTCAACTGTATAAGGTCTGGTGGGGTAAACTGGTCAATGGGGTAAGTGGTCATACTTCAAAAAAAACTGTAATTTACAAATAAATGTTTGAAGGATGTTCAGACATGTAATAAAATAATCTAAAAAGTTCGTTCTAGTTTTTTTAATCCTAAAAAAAATCTCCCCAAAAAATCAATTTTTTGAGCCTTTTAAAGCAGGATCCCTTCTTAACAAAAAAAAAAAAAAAACAAACTATTGAAGGATTCAACAAAGAAACGACTGACCATCCATTAACGTTTGTTTATTTTTCCCTGACAATTATATAACTTACAATGAAATAAAATAAAATTAAAAAAAAAAATGTTGAAGCATGTCAATTTAAGAACAATTTTGTTGATAAAATATAATATTTCCTTGTTTCCGAAATTCAAGTTAGAAAAAAATTTTAATAAAATATCTCTCATTTTTCAAAAGAATTACTTTTATTATGATTAAAAATTTAATCACTCACAGAAAATGATTTTAAAAAATTTTTGCGCCTCAATTTTTTTCCGAGGGGACGTTTTTTTGCTACGGGACGTTTTTTCCTATAATAATCCCAGATTTTTCATCAATTCCAATGTTTTTTTTCATATATAACTAAATTTTAACAACTAAGCTTCTTTAGAATACATCGTTATATGTATTCAGTGTTCATTTTCGTCCTACTTTTTCCTACTAAAGTAGGAATTGTCCTACTTTTTAGCTAAAGTTCCTACTTTCCTACTTTTTAGCAAAAAATTCCTACTTTTCCTACTTTTTAGCTTGATTTTCCTTTAGAATTTAGCTTGAATTTCCTTCAAAAGTCGAAATTGATGTGATTTCAAGAAGTTTGCAGCACATGAAAATTGGAAAATTTGGAAAAGACTGTAATGGGCACCTTCTGAAAGAATGGTGTGAAAAGAGTCCCAAGTCTAATTCCGAAGCTTATTGTAGGTTTTGCAACAAAACTGTCCGCTGTGACAATCGTGGACTTAGCCAGCTGTTAAATCATTCAAAACCGAAGATTCATGTTCTTTCGGTCAAAGATATTGTGGAGGGAAGTCAAATGACTTTTGAAACATATGGATCAGTATCAAACAAGTCAACATCTTCAAATCATAAATCTCAGTTATCCTGTTCTTCCTTCAAAGAAAACACTACATCGAGGGTGCATTGTTATGCCTTCAAAGGAGACTTTCAGAATTTCATTTTGCCTCTAAAGAAATTGAGGAATTAATTTTCCTTACTCGTACATGTCTTAAACAGTGTTCTTTTGCTTTTAATGAACAATTTTACACTATGTTAGATGGTTTGGCTGTGGGTAACCCACTAAGCCCCATTTGTAGTGATATTTACATGCATTATTTTGAGGTTGAGTTGTTCCAAAAATTACAGTTTCAATTTTACATTAGATATGTTGACGACTGTTTTGTTCTAATGAACCATAACCAGTTCCATAATGACGATGTTTTACCCGTTTTAAATGCTAGAGATCCTCATATTCAATTCTCTTGTGAGAAAGAACAGGATAATTGCATTCCCTTTCTTGATGTTCTAGTTTCTCGTACAGAATTCGGCTTTGAAACTACCGTTTATCGCTAACCGTTTGCTGTCTCGTTACCTCTTCATCGACTTTCATCCCACCCTCCTAGTCAAAAATATGCTGCATTTAATTCTTTTGTTCAGCGTGCTATTAATCTTTGTTCTTCACCGGAACTTCTTAAAGCAGAACTCAACTATCTTAAAGCTGTGGCTCTTGATAGAAACTATCCTCATACTTTGATTTATTCCATTTTTAAAAAACTTTCTAACAAATCCGAAACAACTGTTGTTAAGAGAACTTTCAGTAGAAAGAATTTGGTTGTTTTGCCATTCTTTCCCTCTGTGAGTTATCAGGTTGCTAAGATTCTCAAACGTTTCAATTTCCAAGTGGTATTCTCCCCTACGAATAAACTATGTTTCTCTTCTCTTAAAGATCCCATTCATCCTCTTAACAGTTGTGGTATTTATAAAATTAATTGCAATTGCAATCTCTTATATCGGACAAACGCGATGTGCTTTGAAATTCCGCTTAAAGGAACATCAGAATTATGGGAAAAAGCAACAATTGAATAAGTCCAGTATTGCGCAACATTGTTGGGAAAAGAATCATTCTTTCGATTTTAATTCTTTTCAAATTGTCCCAACTCAAAAATGATCCAACTCATCAGATCTTAATTTTTGGGAATACTTCCATATTTTGAAAAACAGTTCTGACTTAGTTAACGATCTCAATGCTATACCTTATTTTTCTGCTGTTTGGCGTCCTTTTGTATAATTTTGCCTTTTCTCTTTCTAATTTATTCCTCTGATTTTGCTGGCATTTTTCCTATTTTCTACTTGTCTTTATTTTTCTTTTTTGTTTTTTTCATTTACCGATTCGCTTTCTTTCATTCTGCTCTTTTTTTGTTCATGCGGTTAACAGTTTAGCTTGGTGTTTTTTATTATGTTAGCCTTTTGGCTTATCGTGTCGTCAATCGAATTCTTTCTTTCCATTTCGTACCTGGTAGAAAGCTTCGGTTCAATCTTTATTTTCCCATTGGATCTTATTTTTGGCTTAAAAAAAAAATATTGGTGTTCAGGTAATCCGCTATGTTTGCTTTTTAAGCTGTTCGCTTCTGTTTCCGTTGCTTTTGTCGGATGTCTGTGCATCCATAAGCTCACAATTTTTTTGCATTGAAAAAGGCGTTCCTTGTAACGCCGAAACACGTGTCTGCAGTATCCCTGCTTATTTGTGCCTTCTTAACGTTGTAATTTTCTCTACAGTCCGATATTGTTTCTAATTATTTTGCATGTATGACATGTGCTGGCAAGGCAAAAGTATGTGAAGATCAATTCTATTTTGATGATGTTTTTTTTTATTTTTTTGATTTTGAAGTGTTCACATTTTTTCATTAAAATACTTGTCCTACTTTTTCCTACTTTTTGTAAAAGTGTCCTACTTTTTTGTGAAAATGTCCTACTTTTCCTACTTTTTGACCGTTTAAAAGCGCAATGACCCTTGTGTATTAATACGCGAGGCAAATCTTAAACTTCGTCAAATTTCAGCACTGAACACGTACTTCGCGGAAAACTGGTCCGCGTGGTTGAGACAGCAATCCTTTTGCATCGTGCAAATATTTTAACATTTGCGAAATTTTTAGGTTACATCAACATATACTACCTTAGGTTATCACATTTCATTATTTATTTTTATAATTTATAAAATTCTGCCCGCGATTCTCGTTAAATCGCTTCTTTTCCTTGACATTTCAATCCTTTAACATCTGATCAGTACTTTAATATTTTTGATGGTTAGAAGTTCTTTTAACATGACTACCAAAGACTACTTTATTTTATTTCATTTATTCGTTTATTTATTTTTTTTTCATGTTTTTTTTTCTTACCAGCATGCTTATATTTAACACATACGTCACTGAAAATTGCAACTGAAATGAATTTATTCAATTGAAAATATAAAGAAAAGTTAAAATATTAATTAAAATGAAAGAAAACTACTGAAAGTGGCCGTGATATAATTACAATAACTTATTTAATGTCTGATTTTCATTAAGGAATAAGTTATTGTCTCAGTACGATTTCGTAGGAAAAATTGTAAGATTTTCTAAGTAGACATGTTGGCAGGTGTGAGTAAGCAGTGTTTGGAGTAAACATATGATACTTTCTTAAAAAATCTTTTCCTTCTTTTCTAATGCTAGATTTTTTTAATACAGTAGAACTTAATAAGACTACTTTTTGTCCTAATACCGATTAGATAGAAGCAAGGCCGTATCCAGAGGGGGGGCCCGACGGGCCCGAGCCCCCCCCGAAACCCGAAATGTTTTATAATGTAAAACAAAAAAAAAAAAAAATTTTCCTTTTTTTTTTAAATTTCAAATGGCAAAAAAAAGTTTTTTTTTTTACTTTTAACTATTAAATGAGTGAAAATTTGAAGAAGTACAAAAAAAAAAAAAAAAAAAAAAAAAAAGACAATTCAAATTCTCATTAGCTGCAAAACATATTTGAAAACAAGACTCTCATTAGCACTTCCAGCCAGGGACGTCATTTCAAGTTTTTCCAGGGGGGGGACAAAGGGTCCAAACACAATTCAATTTCATTGGAAAATATTAAAAACCACGCCCACTTATATGTAAATACATTGATTTCTCAAAGTCAGGGGGGGTGCAATTGACCCCCCCCCCTGACCCCCCGAAATGACGGGCCTGCTTCCAGCTCTCTGTCCCAAATCAATTCAGGCTCAAGGCCAGCTACTTGTCAGTTTGATCGGCGGCCCCCCATCCCCCATAAAACTTATACCACTCAGATTTTTACCCCCTAATCGCCGGGCTTCTAGTGTCTGACTAAATTGAGATTGCTTCTCATCGCCCTGATTCAATTAAGAGGGTATTTTGTTGGTCCCCATTTATAAGTATTTGTAATCCTCGAGAGATTTTAATAACTAAACATGTCTTCAATCATTTAGACCACACAAAAACGGATACCAATCTTAGACAAGAGTTACTTTAAAAAATTACAGTTACAAATGCATAAAAACCTTGAAAACTTTGTTACATGTAGCTGTATACTAGGGTGAGGCGAAAAATAAAAAGTTTTTCAAATCAACTTCTAATAGTTGCCAAAAGTTGTCTTTGGTGATAGTTAGCTTTTGTGCAAAATTTGAGAAAAATCGGTTAATATCTTCAGGGGGCGCTGCGATCGCAAAGTTTTACCATAGCTTTGTTATGGATTTTATGGTTAAAATATCAAAAAGAATGCCTTTAGCTAGTCTCTTTGCGTTTTTTTTACTCAAAAGATGTTTTCATGCATTAAAAGCATATGAAATGACTCAGAAACACTATTTAATATGATGTATTTATATTAAAAAAAAATCACTTTTTTTCACGTTATTGTTTTTTTTTAAATGCTTGAAATATAAATATATCATATAAAATAATTTTTTGTGAATTATTTCATATGCTTTGAATGCATGAATTTTTCTTATTAGTAAAAAAATGCAATGAGATTAGCTAACGGCATTGTTTTTCATATTTTAACCATAAAATCCCGAAAAAAACAATGATAAAACTTTGCGATTGCAGCGCCCCCTGAAGATATTAACCGATTTTTCTCAAATTTTGCACAAAAGCTAACTATCACCAAAGACAACTTTTGGCAACTATTAGAAGTTGGTCTGAAAAACTTTTTATTTTTCGCCCCACCCTACTGTATATCTTGAATTTTAAAGTATCTAACATAAATGGGGGGGGGGGGGGGGAGAGGTGGGAAACAAGTTGCGCAAAACTTAGCTCCTTGATTAAAAAAATATTCTGCGTAATGCAAAAATCATATTCCAGCATTTTTTGTAGCATATTTTCTAATTTTTTGTGACTCACATGTTTCATTTCTGACTATTTATTAAACACCTATTTCAGTATTTTAGAAGTTACTTTGTAATTGATTCCTTTATTAACATGTTAAGCACGAGAAAAAATATTACCCTACCTGTATTCTATTTCGTTTTCTGCAGTACTAGTGATTGAAAAAGAAATTGCCGTAATAAGTATTTTTTAATATCTATTTTTAATCTTAAAAAGGCGTGTCTTTAAAAGTTTTAACAATTTCGTAAGACTGTCCAATCAACTATTAAAACGTCAGAGACTGGAAAGTTAAAGAATTTTAACTGTTCTAGAGTCTTTAAAAATCATTAAATAGTTTTTTGAAACTCCTTTACAAGTGCTTCAATCCTATTTCTTATCAAATAATAAAACTATGAATTAACTAAATGGCCAGAATGTTACTCTCTCGTTAATTATTTTTTAAATCTCTACACTATTTCTTTTAAAGAATTTTATGTGTTTTATACTATTGGTTATTTTATGTCACTAGGTGCTGTGTCTGTCGGTTAGTTGGGGAATTGATCAAAAACTACTATGTAACTATAGTGAAAACCGATGTAAGCAAGTGATAATGTGTTAATCTTTTCTCCTCCCTTGTCCTTCTTCTCTATCGCTTAATATTAATCGTTCGTTAAACTACATTTTTTTATGCTTTGATTAATCTTAATTTGCAAAAGAATGCAGAAAATTTATGAGATTGTTGTTTGCCTACTTTTCCAACATGTTTTTGAAGTCCCAATTGCCCCATATAAGGCCTCAAAATGCAGAATTTTAAAAACTTTTTTCAAAAATTTACCCGGGGAGAAACCCCGGACCCCCTAAAATTACGAATATTCTACCCCACCTAAAAAAGTTCTCATTGCATATCTCTCTGATACCCCTACCCCCAATAAAACTCAGTTTAAGAAAATAACAAGAATAAACAAATGAAAAAAAAAACACACACACACACACACACATCATCAAACATCGTGGGGAGGGGGGGTCAGCTAGAAATTAGACTCATAACATACACAAAAATGTGTGTGTGTTCGGGCAATGTGCGAAACTGGGCCCCTCCCGAAATTTTTTTCTGGATACGGCCTTGGATAGAAGTGTCCTTTGTTCGAAGGTGTGTGAATTGTTGAGTGCCGCAGTGTTCCTTTAATATCAAACTAAAGATAAACCATTCAGTGCATTCTTTAACATAGTTACTATGCAACACCATTGTCGCCTAGTGAAGAAAATTTGTCACCTAGGAAATGCGAAACCGAGTCACTGGGTGACCAACAGGAGCTCGTTCCTCATATTTGTAAATTCGTTTCAAATCCTTGGAACAAGCATTCTTGCAAGATCTCGTCTTTTTCTGTTCGCTCTCATTTTATACATATCTATGCGTTTATGCACATGTTTGAGCGGAATAGGGGGTCCCAATGGTGAATTAACAGGTTTGGTGGCCCGTCACCCCACCAAACCCTTTAAAAGTAAATATAACTACGTAAAATGTTTTTCATTCTGGTCCTTATTTTTTTTTTAATCTAAATTTTTTTGTACTTATATTGTCTGTTTTTTTTAATTACAATAGCACAGTTTAGTCAATGAGCAGTCAAAAATGCAGAGTTGAATGTAAAAAGAAATATTTTCCTTATTTTTTGCAAATTAGTCTAAAATCAGGAAAAACTTCAAAATACTTCGTCTCTGCTGAAGCCTGTCCCCACTCCTATCCGTCAAAATCAGGAAAAATTTCATCAATTTCCAGAGGAAAGCACCCAAAATTTTGAAACGTGGACCAACCTGTTTTTTCAAAAGATTCTGGAGAAGAGATTCCCCTCCCCCCCCCCCCCCTGTAACATCACCAGAGATTGTTTAAAACTGTTTTTAGATCTGCAATTTCAAAGTTTTTCCAGGGGGAGAACCCCGGAAAAGGGACACACAGGTACGAAAAAAAAAAAAAAAACCGTAAAATCCCGAAAGTAACCCCCCTTTCGATTATAACCCCCCTCCCCTATATAACAGAAGCGCAAAATCGCGCCAAGTGCAAAATCTCGGAAGATCGCCAACTGTTTGTGCTCTCTGATTGGCTGGCTCAAACGGTTCCAAATGAATACTAATCCGCGCTGCTCCTCTCGTAAAATTAAAAATATTGAATGATTAACAAAAATTATGACGTAAAAATGCTTCATACACGTGGGTTTGATAAATTAACAGTATTTCGAAAGTGAAGGGCCTAGTTTAACTCGAACATTGGACAATGCACGAGGAACTACTTCCTTCCTCCCGCCGTAGCATATTCCTCTGTAGACAAGTAAGATTGCATTCGAGTATAGAACCAAAATTACCTCATTCGAATATGGAATATAAATAGGAATTGTCTTCGAATTTATTTGTTACTTTTCTTTTTTGTTCCTTTTTTTTTGCTAAAATTTGTCCTTTTTAGATTTTTTTTTACAATTTTTATGAATATTCGCCACAAGAAAAACCTTGTTTATTTCCTTTGTTCTCTTTTTAAATTTTTTTTTCATTTATTTATTTATTTTTTTAATTTAAAAGTAGTTTTCAGAAATCGCTACAATCTACTATTTTTTTGTATCGCGCTACTCATTACTCTACTTTTTTAAAAAGTAGTGCGCTACACTACAAACTACTAAAAAAAGTAGCTACTACAGTAGTTTCGCTACTTGTAGCGAGCTACTTCCGACCACTGCGTAAAACTAGTGGTTGGAGGAATGATTTACTTATTACTTCCTTTTACGTAGAAAATGAAGTATTGAGATCGCGAAAAAAATTTCACTCAAATTTCGGTATAAATTTTGATTTTGCTTACCCCCGAATGAATGTTGAGCAGTTTTTTGACCTATCAGCACGCGCATATGTATCTACCAACATATTAGCCTAAATAGCCGAAAAATCCTTTTCGACCTTCCCCGAGTTAATTACAACGAATTTTCTCATGACGTCTGTATGTGCGTATGTATGTTGCATAATTCAAAAATTGTATGCCGTAAAAGCTTCTAATTTGGTATGTAGGCTCTGAGGTGGGTCTAGTTGTGCACCTCCCTTTGTGGTTGCTTCTGAATGTTCCCAAGGGGGTCTTTTATCCCTTTTTGGGGGTAAATCAATGTTAATTTCAATGCAGATTAAGTGATATAATTTGGCGGGACCACTTGGCAATATACCGCCTAGCTTTTCGTCGCCAAGTTGGAGAAAAAGTTGGCAAAAAAAAATGATTTTTTTTTAAATTGGGATTCAATTTGGCGCTATTAGCGATATTTTGCGCAAAATTTACTGAATCATGTGAAAATCGGCAATATTAAGAAAATAAATCATTGTAAAACGTTATTTTGCATTGATTCGTGACAAACTGAAAGATGTTTATGTTTGAATTTTTATCTTGCTCACTCTAAAGCACTATTTTAACACTTAGACATCTATTATGGAATTTAAACGTAAAAGGAAGTAGTGTGGCGTTCACACCAGATTATATTGATAAAATTACAAAACTGCAGTCTTAAAAATGCAAAATTAATTTAAGCAATCATTGGTGAACTTTGGAAAAGGATTTTGACTATTGTAATCCAAATAAAAAAAAATCAACTCTAAAGCATTAAAAGCTAAATTTAAGGCTTCTATTGAAAAACCTAAATACTAGTTTGTAGATTTGGAGACTCGGGGGGGGGGGGGTAAGACTTTTAGTATTTGGTGATTTATATGTATAGAAAGGTGGGGGGAGGGGTGATTAGGAAAGAGAGAAAGTTTTAAATGTGGAAGCTTAGATCACCTTTTGTGAACTTATAGGAAGGGGTTCAGGGTACTTTCTTTAAGTTTTTGTAGTGCTGAAGTATTTAGAATTCTGTTTCAGGCTACCTTTGCATGAATTAAAGAGAGAGAAGGATCTTTCTAGGAAATTTTCAAAACTGAAATGTTAAATCTTTTTGTGGTGTTTTAAGCAATGTCTAAGTAAAGGGAGAAGAGGCTTTTTATTGAAAAAAATCCAAAACTGAAGTTTTAAAGATGCAACTGTAGGACATCTTTCATGAGCATACGATTCTGGGGTTGTACTGGCAATTTTTGAAGCTGAATTTGCTCGAACTACCCAGTGAGCTATCTTTCAGTGACTTAAAAGAGAGGGTATTCGTTTGATACCTTCTGATCAGACCCTATTTATCGCTCGGGTACCCTGGGCATGAAATTTCCAAGGAGCAGGAAAATTTTTGCAGAAAATCATTTAAATTCTTTTTTAAAAACCGTCCCAGCGTTTTTATCTATGTATATATTTTTCAACATTCCTCCCTTTTTATTTCGTTGAGATGGGCAAAGATATGAAAACCTTATTTTATAACCTTCCTAAACCTATATCCCCTTTTTCAAATGGAAGCGTTCGTGGCTGCCAGGCACACAATACGTAAACAGACAGCAAATGAAATGCCTCAACAGCATTGCATAAAAAAAGAGGAGCCGTTTTCTTTTGTACGATTTCCATGGAGACGACGCAAAATTTCTAAACTTGATGCACTTGTTTAAAAAGTAACTGAGTAAATTATGAGAAACTAGGTAATGTTTAGTCGCTTCGTAATTTTTTTCTCTTGAAATTAAATCTGCATTGGGGTTGAGGGCGGGAAGAGGAGGCATGTTGAAAAAGCCACTGTATCACTTACTCAAAAGGGGGCATTAAAATTTGAAAGTGCCCTGGGCATAGAAACTTGCAAGTCGGGCCTTGTTTTTTTTTTTTGAAGTTGCAGTCTTAAAATTTTAATGTTGTCTTTGAGACTACAAACATAAGGGAGAGACCTTTTCCTAGAAAAAATTCTGAAACTGAAACGTTAAAAACCCAATTTTAAGCCATCTTTTGATGAATTTAGGGGAGGGTTTAGAGGGCTCTCTCTCAAAAATGTTTTGAAGCTGAATTATTAAGAATTCTAAGCTATCTTTGTGTAGCTCAAGCGGGGGGAATTTTGAGGCTCTCACCCAAAAAATTTTCAAAATTGAAAGTTTAAAGCTTTTAGTTGCGTTTGGTGATGTAAATTTTGGAGAGAGGGGAGTTTGTTTAGAAAAATATCTGAACTGGAGGCTTTAAAATGCTGATTTGGGCCATCTTTAGCGATAGTAGGAGATTTCAGGCATTCTCCCTCTGAATGTATTTTATAATTGATGATTTAAAAGCCTAATTTTAAGTTGCAATCTTCTGTAAAGTTAGGTTTTGGGGTAATGAACCATTGAAAAACTTCCAAAGCTGAAATATGTAAAAAACACTATTTTATGGGGGGTTTTTTCAGTGACTTAAGGAGGGAGGATTTGGGGCCCCTCTGCCAAAAATAATTTGACTTAAAATTGAAAGCTTAAATCTGTACCTCAGAACCAGACTAACGTAAGTCCATTTTCGTCATTTTTCAGTAGAGGGGAAAAACGATGTATTCGACAATCGTTTTTCCCCTCTACCGAAAAATGACGAAAATGGACTTACGTTAGTCTGGTTCTAAGGTACAGAAATCTTTTAAGGATTGTTTGGTGAAGATATAGTATGGCTTATACAAATTTAGCCACCCTTGGTGAACTTTTTTAAAAACTGAATAAAAGTTTTTAGGCTCTCTTTGGAGATGTTGGAAGTTTAGTAAACTAATTTTAAATTTGAAAAACATTTTTTTTTTTTTTTTGTTAATGACGTTTTTTAGTGTTATTAAATAACTCAAACCAACTATGTAACTTCATTTTTATTTTTTTATTTTTTTTGTTAACAAATGCATGTTGCTCATTCTAGAAAAATTAATAATTAATGCCCTAAAGTAGTTTAAATAGCCAGAAATATCCAAGTATCAATTACAAGAAAAAATTAAGCTTCAGGAGGATGAAAAATGCGCCGTACGAGAAATCTGGGAAAATTTTAGTTGGACAGGGAAAAAGATTTTGTTCTTCCTGTGGCCACCCTGTTAACAGAGTGGACAAATAAGCCTTTAAAAATATCTATAATCACAAAGAAAAGTTAGAATCACAGAACAAGCGTAAAGTGGAATAAACAGCCTAAAACTGTAAGTCTGTCTAAATTTCAAGAAAAAATCTTTTTTTTTTCATCATGAAATCGGCTCTAAGAGTGAACATCCAACAATTCAAATTAACTATCATAAGGAAAGAATTAGGCTCACCCTGGTTGTTGACTACATTATTCAATGTAGCAAGCTATTCACGGCAGTTATACTACCTATATTTTAAAAATATATGTCAGATTGAATGCAGTTGTTTATTTTATTTCCAAAAGGCATATAACAGAGTGGACAATTCGAAACATAGAAAATCTAGGGACATGGATAAATAATAGTGTTTTTTGGGGATTTTTTTTTTTTTTTTTTCATTCAAGGCGAGGACTCAGCCACCTTTCTCACCTTTAGTCACTTTTTGAAAATTTGGTCACTTTTTGTCACCTTTTGGAATTTTTGTCACCTTTTTAAACCTTTCTTGGAATGTGTTTTAGGAAAATCTATTTTTGATAAATTAAATTTTTGAAGAGTATGAAAATTCTTTTCCTTACCTGAAAATAAATGGAATTCTGAAAAAAAAAACCTGTCCTTCAACCATTAAAAAAATGTTTCAACTGTGGCTCATTTACAAAACAAAGCCTTTAGAAGCACCCGTTTAAAAGTTTCAAAAAACAGGCACATTTTCCAAGGATACTTGGCAGTTCTTTTTCTTTTTTTTTGTTCGTGAAACAAAATTCGGTTGGTGATTTGCATAGAGATGGGATTTTCACTCATTCTCTATTGTCAATACTTTTTAGTAAACATCTTTGTATTTATAGAGAAACAAGAAAAAGAATACGGATGATTTTGCAATGAAGTATTAAAAATATGAAAAAATAAAATATGTTCATTAAATACGTGGTCATTATCTTCACTTCATAATTTCAGGTATAAATTTAATTGATATTTAAGAAAATTCTTTGAACATAACTAGGGGTGATTGTGCTCTAGTATTTAATCGGATTTCCGGTATTTTCATGATCGATTCTAGTATTTTCATGTTCGAAAATACCCGAAATAAAATATTTTTAACTATGCTTTTATCTTCCCACCTCAGGAATTTTTTTGCTTTTTCGAATTTCCGATGATTATACCGATAATTTTTAATAATATTCGTCGAATATCAGTTTGAAATGCCATTCTAATTTTTTTTTTGCTTTATTATTATTACTAGCGGTACCCGCACGGCTTTGCCCGTGGTATAAAATTAAAAGTTCATTTGTAAAAAAATGATATAGCAGAAAAAAATACTCTATTTTAGTTACAATTCAACTATAATTCCTTCAAAGTATGATATAAAAATTTGGTATGGACCCTACACTACTTCCTTTTACGTGTAAATTTCTTAGTAGATGCCTTAAGTGCTAAAATAGTGCTTGATGTGAGTAAGATAACAATTCAAACATTTGCATCCCTAGTTTGCCACGAAACAATGCAAAAAAATGTTTTACAATGATTAATCTCCTAAATATCGCCGATTTTAACATCATTCAGTAGATTTTTCGCAAAATATCGCCAATAGCGCCAAATTGAACCCAAAAAAAATTTTTTTTCGCTAAATTGATTGCCAACTTGGCGATATGTCGCCAAATTGGCGTCAAACACTTGGTGACCAAAAGCTTGGCGAGATATCGCCAAGTGGTCGCGCCAATTCATATCACTTTGGTCTGCATTGAAAGCCCTGATTACCCCATAAAAGGGGTAAATCACCCCCTTGGGGACATTCGAATGCAACCCCAAAGATAGGTGCACAAAAATAAGCCAAAAGAAAAAATAAGAAAAATTTTGTTGCTCACAGAAACCAACAGAAATCTTACCAAAGTTTAAAAGAAGAAGAAAGTTTTCTTTCCTAACTTCAAAAACAAAATAATACATTTTCCGAAATGACATACTTTAGAAAGAACGTTGCAATATCGCAATAAGATAGAAGTAAATATACTGAAATAGAATTGCATGCCAAATTGTAAAAAAGTCGCCAAAAAAATAATTTTTAATATTGTCTTTCATTATTTATTAAATGCAATTATTGCTGCAAATTACAGTCCAACAATAAATAATCACATTGCAAAAGTATATTTGGAGCAATTTTTTCTTTTAAACTCAACTGATCCTAAAAATTTTAAGTATTAGTCATAGAAATTTCGTGCATTATTCTTCACAATGATAATAAAAACAATAAACATCGACAAAGATCAACCAGCAAACGATAAATTAAAAGCTAAATTCGTTCACTCAAGCCATTTGCTGCAATTTATATTGAAATAAATTAATAATGAAGTAAAATATGTTTTGCAGACGATAAATTTAGAATGGTATCCTGTATTTTAAGGAAAGGACTCGATTTCTCATTTGATTGACAGGTGCCATCTTATCACGGTTTTTAATATTTCATTTGACTAATTTTAATAAGGCTTGGAGTTTGGATAGTTACAAAAACAAATACATTTTTAAAATTATTAAGGGAAAAAGAACGAAATAAAAACGTAACCATGGTAACAACATGAAAAGTTGATTTCCGTTGATAAAATAATTCATTTCATCTCTATTTTCAAACAAATTTTATTCGCGAGCAAAGCCATTTTAGAATCGTTTGGCTTGCTTTACTGAAGGTAAGCCTTGAATTTCGGGATTCTAAAAACAATTGTTACAGCTCTCCTGATGATCGTAGAAACTTCGAAAAAACGTCATTTTGTGCAGAAAATTTCAAGCTTTCGAATGAAATAAGACTTGAAAATGTGTATAAAATATTTCTTCCCTATTTTATCGAATTTCCGCTAAGAATTCGAATAGAAAAAGAACGAAATGGAATTTTCGAAAAATCGCTTCGAGGTGCAAAACTACATGCTACAAACTAATTTTGTACCAAGTGGCATGAAAATCGACCGAACGGTTTTGGCGCTACGCGCGTAACAGACAGACAGAAGGAAAGACAGAGAGACAAACTTTCAGCTTTATTATTAGTAGAGATTATTATTTTTTTTTTTTTTTTGATGCCTTCATTTAAAAAAAAAAATGTGAGAATCGAATTTTTCTCATTTTTGATGCTTATTATCCTTAGTTAGGAGACATTAAAATGAAATATATTTATACTAAAAAATTACAAATTTAAAATATTCGAGCGAAATTCTGCTTCTCTTATGAAAATCAAAATGTCAAAGTTAAAATTTAAAGATCTGATAAATAAGTTTTATTTTGCTTCAATTATGTGGATAGTAAAAATAGTATGTTTATCGTAGAGCTTCTGATTGTAATCTGAAGTAAGTTTATTTGAATTATTTTCTATGCCATTTTCATACTGTTAACGTCTTAATTTTGAAAATTGCGATTTCCTTGCGTCCGCTGTGAGAATCATATTTCGCATTTTCGATGCTTGCTATTCCTTGTTGAAAGGCAGACAAATAACATTTCTTTTTTTTATTTTGTTTAAATCATTAAAATAAAAGTTTTAAACAAATTCCATGCTCTTTTATAGTGTCAGATGTCAAAAACTTAAATGTTGAATCTGTGGCTGAATTTTATTTTTGTTTCAACTATTTAAGTTCACATACATAATATCTTTAAATAGTATTTCACTTCAGGGCCAATACATGGTTACAGTCGTTTCATTCGCACAACTTCAGCTGCTCATATTTTGTTCACAAATGCAGTTAAAGTTCTAATGAAAACAGGGAATGATAAAGCTCCCCCCATCATGATTATCACCAAGCGTTAGTTTGAAATTATTAGTGGAAGTTGTAGAAAAATCTCGAAAATGTGTGGTTGCGGTCGTTTCAAAAAAAAGACATGGTTTTTTGAGTGCTATCAAACACTGCCACTTTTCTGTGAATCTATTGCACGTATGATCTTCTGGATTTCTATAACAATTGCTAAATAAATAAGGAATGATATCATACAAAGAACTTAGCTTTTTTGTTGAAAAATAAATTTTTATGAATTTTTTATCGCGGTTGCGGTCGTTTCACGTCTATTTTCAATATGTATGTTGCTAAAAATGAGTAAACGGCTATTTTAATTCATTTTTTCGCCCTATATAAAAACAAATAATGGACATATGAGCCGAAAGTCTCTCTTCAGATATTTTAGTTCCATTAAATGCTCGTAATCATCTGTACTTGAGCTCTGTATTCCTTTTTACTTTTTCTTAGAAAATTTTCTGCAAATTCGTTTATTACGTAAAGAATATTAACTGTACCGGTCACCTCATTGCTTCCACTACAAGTGTTCATTTAATTTAACATTTTAAAAATACTCACACATCATTAATTTCGGTTTTCAAAGAGGGCCAGTCAAACACAATGAAAGAAAAAAGAGTCCTGCCGGAATGTTCGTTTACGAAACGTCTTTGCTACTGTTACTTCTACTTTTGACTAAAATTAACATACCGAAAAGAAACAATACAAAATGTATAGACATTTATTTTTATTCCACGAAATTATGTACACACTCTAAATGGAAACATGAATAATTAACTTAAATAGAACTAACTGTATT
>JAXGGA010004562.1:0-86821 GCA_038373865.1 Uloborus plumipes
GAATGACTCAATTTTTATCATATAAAAGTCTGGAAAAAATATGTACTTACAATTTTTTCTTTTTTTTTCTAGTGTGGAAGCTTGCTATTGGGATAACTGGTGGTCTAGTTTTCGTTTTACTCATTGGCATGTTAGTCGCATACAAGTAAGACATTTCTTATTTTTTCATGTTTGAGCACTTTCAGATATTTCAGTAAGAAATATTTCTAGTTTTCGGATTGCATTAGCAACAATAAAAAAAAAAAAAAAAAAAAAAAAAAAAAAAACTTTTTTTTTCCAAAACAGAATATTTTTAAGGATGTGTTTTTCATTGGGTGTTTTTTTTTATTATTATTATTAGTATTATAATTGCTAATATTACAATTGATATTAACGTTTCAAAATCAAAATATCCTCACACTTGTGTTCCATGAAGGAAAGGTAAAGCATATAAGCGGTGTAATTTAGTAATTAATGCTAGATATATGCAGGGAGAGACAAAAGCTCTTCGGCAAACCCTACCGTTTGCCGAAAAAGAACGTAAATGCACTCTAACTGTAGCATAATTATGCGTTTTCCATCAAACGTACAAAAGATCAGTTGTCACTTAAAACATGTTTTGTCGTTTTCCGAATTTACAACTGAAGTATAGCGATTTTATTTGTGCTCTTCTAAGGAAAAAGAAAGTTTCATTCAAGAGATTCAAGTAGAATATTTTCTCACTTTTCTAAATGATTAATAAACCGCAAGGGCTAAATTAGTTACATTTTGATCAAAAATCCTATCTTTGACTTTCAATTACTATGGATTCTTAACGTTGAAACTTTTAGAGACTAAAGGGTCGATTAAGGAAACTGAAAGATATAGAATATGCCAAAATGAGTTTTTCTAAAAAGTCGATATGTTCCCTTTTGATAAATTACTCCTTATTTTTCTTTCGATCCATCAAGATAAGAAACCGTTCTCTAGAAATTGAAAATGTTGGAGGATGACCTTGGTGAAAATATACGCATTCATCTAATGTGGCAATTTCTATCAACTGTAAAACTGCAACCTGTTGCTGTTGTATCTCGGTATTCTGAATTTGCTTGAATTTATGCCAGAGACCGGGGCGGGAAGCGGTAGATTTTATAGTATAACCAAAGGTTTAGGAAATAACCACGTTTCATTTTTTTTACCACTCTGACACGGATAACTGTATTTTAAAAATAGGAAGCATACATTATCAAAAAAAAATGTAAAAATTACGGAAAACACTGAAATGCAACACCACAATTTCCGAATAATGCTTAAATATCTATGTTATTTTTTTTAGGGTTGGAGCAGTGTTTTTAAATATCAAAATGTAAGCACGTTTTGAAAAATATTCAAACATTCTCAAATCCGTAAATGTATTATGTTTTCCCCTTTAAGACTACTGAAAAAAGTTTTGCTTACTTAAAAAAGTTCTTTTTAAAAATTTCAGTTTATTTATTTTCTTTTTTTAAGTATTTGCCTACTTTTTGCGACTCAATAAATGACATAGAACAATAAATGCAATGCATAAAAATTAAAAATCCACAAATATTATGTGTTTTTTTTTCTCTTTCTCTTAAATTCTTCCATTGTCCAATACGTCACTTTCCACTTATGTAGTAGATTCTCTTACGTCAACTACTCAATCTGTATAATCGGATTTTCTCTTCCTAAAGAAACTGGGCTTACGAGCAGGAACTGGACAGCTTGATTTGGAAAATCGATTACAAAGACATACAAATAAACGAGTACACGCCTACCACAACTCTAGGAAGGATGGCGAGAGTAAGTTTTTTCTAAAACACTTTTTCATTGCCAGAACATTTCCTGGTTTGGAATTTCATGCATAAGTGTCATAATGTAAAAATGTGGTTAAATTGCATATTTTTAACGTACAGGAATAGTTTACAGCTTCGATTTCATTCGACATTAAGTGCATGAAAAAAATAAACAAAAAAGTATACATGATTATCAGAATGTGTGCTTTTGAGAAAACAAAAAAAAAAAAAAAAAACATTTTGCAATTATATTAATTTTTGATAACTTTTGAGTCATGCTAGTTGGCTTAGAAACACTTCCATTCTTATAGTACGTTTGACTTCCAAAAAGAAAAAACGAAAAAAGAAAAAGAAAGAAAGAAAGAAAGAAAGAAGAAAATATCTTACACAGAGCAGTGCATCATTCAATAGCTTTGAAGTTACTGCTTGGAAACTATTTTTGAAATTTTTGTAACATGCTCGCATTAGAAATATATAAGAACATTTGTGATTGAAAATTAAAATCAAATAAATCTACGATCAAAGCACAAACATGCATGAGAACTGAAGACACGTGTTTCGGCGTTACAAGGAGCACCTTGTTCAATGCGAATGTTTGATTTTATAGACGTAAATACACCCGATAATAGCTAAAGCTTTTGTCGGATGTATTTTCATCCATAAGGTCATAAATTCCTGTAAAACCAAAACGCGTGTCTGCATTCTTTACTTTCTAACTTTTCTAATATCCTATGTAATATTATAAATTATAGATAATCTTGTGATGTAAAATGATTGTTGAGTAAAAATGATTTTTTTTAAAACTTTTCTAAAGTTGTTTTCTTTTTTCATTTAAAGTTACACATATTTAAAAAAAAAAACGTCCCGTTTCTGACGCAGTTCAAACTTTTCTAAATGCTAGAATAACTTAGAGCGATGCGTGTACATTCATACAGTGAAACCTACCTCGGTAACTTAACATCGCAATGGACCACGAAAACAAGTCAAATCAAGCGGGTGTCAAGTTACAGAGGTTCATAATTTCAACTCCTAAGGAGTATCACTGTATCACTTACTTACTACTGCTTACCATTCCCCTAATAAAAACCAATTCTAGTAAATAATTTGTGTCTTTTCCACTATTATTTTAAAAAGTACGTAATAAGTTAAATACTATTATATCTCGTGGTAAATAAAAGGCGAAATATTCCCTAAAAGAGCTCTTTTCAGAAAATCATTGATTGGACTGACCAAGAAACCGCTAATTTAACTATTTTATTAAAATCACTAGGTATTGCTCAGAATAGCAAAATATCGAATGTAAGATTCCGTGCTTTTTGAAACACATACGGTTAAAAACCACTAGTGTAAGGATCAACAAAAAACATTGAAGCTTTTAAAATATTAATAGTGTAAGTTTAAAGCGACGAAATCGTAGCTAACAATTACTCCGTTTGACTGTACCTATCTTTTTTCAATCTGAAAAAAATAAATAAATAAATAATTAAAAAACACCCCATCGCTGCTATGGTAACCACAGCTAAAATCATGTTTTAAATAATAACAAAGATACTAATATTAAAAAAAGCAGACAGAGTGATGCACTGGTTAAGATGTAAGCCTCTCACGTCCAAAGGCGCAGTTTCAAGCCTGACAGAAACCAGGCCCTAAAGTAGGTGGATTTTTAAGATGCAGAAAAACGACAGAGTTCATGCCCTGTGATTATGTGGCATTTAAAAGATCCCCCAAGTGCCCATTCTGTATGGTTGTATCTCTTGACAATACTAAATTCCTTGTGAAGCTTCGCACTGAATAGAGCCCTGGTCTCCCCAACTAGTGAAGAATCTGCACGTCACAATTATTATCACCATGGGCTTTACCGATAGTGGTGCCACATGAAAGAATTATTGCCCTCAAAAATGCACAAAGTGAAAATGGTTAATGGCCAATACACAGCAATGCTTGAAACAAAAAACGCACAAATATGTCACAATAATGATTAACTATGTACGTTTTTGTTGACTAACATTACATGATTCATAGTTTTCTAAGATTGAGTAAATTTCATGCATCCTTTTATTATAGAGTTTACATCCACTCATACGGACAAGTCAAGTATCTCTAAGCTCGAATGCAGACACAGATTTTCGCTACAGCAGTATTTATACTACAGTCGGAATTTTCAAGGGACGCATGGTTGCTATAAAGCGGTTGAGAAAGAAGAATGTTGATATCACTCGTAAAATGAAAAAGGAGTTGAAACTAGTAAGTACTTACGTTTTTTTTCTCTTCGTAGCATACTTTTATGTAAAGAATATATTTTTTAAAAAAAGAAGAAAGGAGAAAAAAGTAGAGTCTCGAAAATCCGAGTCTCCGAAGTTCAAGGTTCCAAGGTTAGTTCGAGGTACGTTACTGACAAGTTTAGGTAATCTTTAGTAGATAAAACTATGATTTAGAATAAAATCTGATTAAGGAAGCCTTTTGTTACTGTAAAACTTCTTGAACCATATACAATATAGTAATAAAATGTAATAAAAGGTTAATAACAACCAACATTAACCGAGTAGCATGAAATAGTCATTGACTACTAGAGATGGATAAGGATATGCTTTAAAAGTAATAAATGGGCTTGAAATGAGTGTTGTTTTTCCACAAAGAAAACGTAAACAACCCTTATGGAACACCTGATAGTAATGGAAAAAATTGAACTTAAAGCCGTTTAAACTGTATACTAGCTTCGTGGCCTGGCGTTGCACGGGACTTTAGAGTAGTAAGGAAAGTTTAAACAAACTACTCACCACTAAAGTGGCTCGCTAAAGAGCTTTCTTGCATGAAAAAGTTGACGGAATTGTTTGCACATGCTTTCTCAAAAATAAAAACGACGCCAGTAGAGCATACTTAACACTCTCCCTAAATGACTAATAAATTTCCTTACCAAAACTATTTATTTCCAAACCGCTTTCTTCCTGTAAAATTAATTGCAAAATTCTAAACAAAAAGTGTTTTAATATTTGGATCGGAGCCAAAAAGTCCCTGCTAAAAACATCATTTAGAATTTTATTTGAGACACATTTTAAAAATGGCAACAGAAAAAAATAAAAGTCATTAATTAGAATTAAAACAATTGTTAGAACTTTGTTCTAACATGTATTGAAAATGGCAACGGAAAAAATAAAACTCTTTAATTTAAAAAGTGCGAAAAATTAATTAACGTTGTAATTAATATCTCAGCTTATTATAGTCGTAGAATTACGCCGTTGGTCTTATTGCTTTCCTTTGAAATTTTTGAATCGGATGGTACCTCGTTCGGATCTCTACTCTCAGCGGTTTTTGAGGAGTTCAAGCTCCCGAAGGATAGACAGACGTGGACAGATTTTAATAGCATTCGTACGAAATTTTAAACTTTTACGGCTAACCGTTTTTATATTATACAAGATGCCTACACGTGCTACCACGTACAAGAAAGTATTTTCTCTTCTTTGGGCACTAGAGTAACAAAAGCATTCCCCTATGTCGTCCAAAAAGTGTAACGTCTCATTTGGTAAGAATTTTAGGGGACATCAAAGTTTTTAGTAATCCGAAGTATAGTGAAATAAAATTACCACTAAATTTTCTGATTTCACTGTATTTTTGACGTATACAATGCTTTTGCAATTAATAATTGCTGGTTTGAAAAAAAAAAAACTTTATTTTTTTTTTTCATTTTCCTTTTATTTCTACGTTTTATAATATAGTTTACAACTAATGCTTCTAAAAAGTAGTTTTGCATTATATTCTTTTTAGATAGTTTATTCGCACTAAAGATCAAACTTAAAGAACATTCATAAACTGAAACTTTTTAGAGGAGTACAAAGTAATCCTCAAAAACTGGAAAAAATATGCGTTTAAGGGGTTACAGACCTCAACAATGACCAAAAGACCAAAAAAAAAAATTATTGCTTATTTCAAAAGTAAAAGTTATTTAAAACACTCGAAAAAAAAGCATTGCTCTAGCTAAATTATTTAAAAAGTTATGAGTGACTTTTGGGCATGCATGCTATGTGTTCTAATGGAAAAGTCAAACTTTAAAGTGCTTTTCTCGGTGATAAGTTTTTAGTGTTTCTATGTTACTGGAAATGCTGAGGAATTTTTTCTATAAAAGATATAACTTTAAAGCAATATTTTTAGCACTCAGAATAATATATTTAACAAAACTGTGCATTGAATAAGCGTTTTATAAATTACAAAATTTTTAGAGTTTTTTAAACCTCGAAGAACAAAATTTTCTAAGATTTTTTTACATAAAAGCGCACAAAATATTTTCTAATAAAAATATAAGAAAATTAATGCACAGATTTGTTGAGGTAATCCTTGTGATCATTTCGCAAAAAGAAATTTTGAAATTAGTGCAGAAACAAAAAAACCTTAGGGTTTTTAAAAAATTGAAATTTTCTTACATTTTTCAAATTTTCAAAAACAGTTTTCAAAATTTTTAATGTTTGAAAATAAATTATTGATTGTTAAATAAGTGTAGAAACAATTATTTCAAAGAATTAACTTTTTCACTTAATTTAAAGAAATTTGTTAGAAAGGTACTGTAACCTCAAGGATACGTGCAGTAAAGTAAGTATAATAACAAACAATAACACATTTTGAATGAGTAGTATAAGATAGTGTCCTTAGCGGGAATCTGTAACTTTCAACAAACGCCCGACATCAGCAATGGCATGAGGTGAAGGGGAGGGGGGGTATTTTAAAAAACTGCAAAAATTTTAATTCTAACTAAGCACTCATTACTCCCGTTCTAACTGATGCAAAGCCTCAATATCCGTATTTCCATCTTACGCTAATCAATTTAGTCGATAAGCATTGACGTTTCTAATGCATAGATTAATCTTTAAAATAATAAAAATTGTCTTTTAAAATAATCCGTTCTTCATTTAAGTCTTACAAAGATCACACAAAAATGAGATAGTAAAATAAGGTTCAGAGTTTTTGATACCCGTAACATTTTTTAGAATTAACTTCCTGTAGTTCTCTAAAATAACATAAATACAAACACGCAAATGTGTCCGTATTTCAATCGAATCACTGTCTACTAATAGTAAAGACAATAGACCGGAAAACGGCTAATGAAGTATAATAGACGGATTGAGGAAAAATATGAAGGGGGAATAAAGGAATCAAAGTGGAATTACACACACTCACTATATATATTATATGTAAATAATCATGTGTTACATATTTCAAAACAAATACATAATTCGTTTTGAAGGGTAAAGGAGAAAGAAAAAGAATATTTTTATCTTTACTGTATAAGTATTTTATCGATTCCATTCAATAGTTTTCAGGCAATTTGTTCGAAAATAATATTTACTTTTCTTGGAATATCATTTAATTTGAAACGACCAAAAACTCATTTTACAAGATTTTTTTTTCTAAGATTCAGAAGCAAAAATACTGTTTTGATTAATTAAACATTTAAAATGTTTTCCAAAACGGAAAGTAGTTCATCGAAAATACTGTAAAAAGGGCTGGAGAAAATAATTTATGTATGATGTTCAATGTGTGCATAAAAAGTGTTTTCCAAAATAGTTCGTTTAAGATAGCTTTTAAACATATCAAAAATGCTTAGTTTTCTTTAAAACTATGTGTTTTCAGAAAAAAAAATTCATGTTTGAAATTATTTTTTCAAGGAAAGCTAGAAAAAAAAAACCGTTCTTGAATGTTTATACAGTTTTTTGTTTATACAGTTTGTTTACCCTTTTTTTTCAGAAAAAAATCAAAGTTTTTTTGCTTCCGAGTGTTACAAATTTGAATATTTTAAACTTAATGAATTTCATGTATAGAAAAGTGCTCTTTCAAGCTCTAGATTTTGATAAATATCACTAATTATGTATACAAACTTGTGCCTTCATTTTGCAAACGGGGCAGAAATGCCGGCTGAGAAAAAAATACCTTTATTCTTTATTTATATTTAACAACTGGCAACGGATTAAAAATGAAATTCGAGATATTTTATGAACAAACGAGTTTTTTTTTTTCTTTCTTTGATAAAATGTGTTTTGATGTTCTTTGTACTTTTATTTAGTTATTTATTTATTTATTGAAAACGATTGATGAATTTTTTCTACGGAAGAACTATAACAGTTACATTCTTTTAAAGGTGAAACAAATATTTATTCGTTTATTTACTTTTTACGTGTCTATTTCATCTGATGAGAGAGGTATATTTTGCTTTTAGAAATCAGCTTTAAGTGCTAAAAAGGTAATGACATAATTTTCAGTCTCAGATGATCAAGAGAATATTGATCTGATGCTAGAATGCCGATATCGATATATGGGAAAGTAGGCTAGTTTAGTTCTTGACAGAACTTCTTGTTTTCTTATTCAAGAGACATATTTCCTCATAAGACGTCTCCGATATGCAAGTTTATGAATATTTTATTTAATAATAGTCGATAATATGCATGACGGATTTTGTCTGGAATATTTAAATGTCAACTAACAAGAACGTCTCGCATGGAGAACCAAACTATTATTCTGCGAAAGAAGGGCAAACTGAGATAACAATTAGTCACGTCCAATAAAAATGTTGAGCGGAAAACTATGATAAAGTCTCAGTACAATTATTTCTGCCATTAAAGTACGAAAACTTAATTTATGAAATGACATAGTTTAAATAAATTTAGTCTTCTCTGAAGCACAGATCCATCATTTTAAATCGATATTAGCATTGTTAAATATTATGAGTAAATCTGTTTTAAAGTTGTTAGGTTTGAGCTTTATCTAGTAACGTAGTTTTTTTTTCATTTATTTTCAATGTATGCATAGTCCTACTTCATCCATAAATTATGCAACAGTTTAAACGTCGTTGGAACGGTCTTTCTTTGTAAATGAGCAGAAAAAAAGCTGACAACAGTTGACCTATTTTCTGTAACATAACTGTCATAAACATGATGGATGCACCTGTGCATCCATAAGCTCTCATTTTTTTTTTTTTTTGCGTTGAAAAAGGCGTTCCTTGTAACGCCAATACACCTATCTGCAGTATCCCTGCATATTAGTGCATAAAACGTTGGATTAAAATTTTCAAAAATAAAGTAGTTGTTATGGCTTTTTATTAATCTTCTTCCTCTTTGTAGATTTTATTACAGGCCAACAAAACTACCTGGGATATTAGAAAAGATTTTTTCGTACTTATCCTGTTTCTTGGCAAAATAACGAAAGCCCTCTTACGTTACAAAGATATTTATTATGAATTGTAGAATTCCTGATGTATTACGGAACTGATTTTGTACTTTTTTGTTTTTAATTACAGATGCGAGATTTGCGCCATGACAACCTGAATCCTTTTATTGGTGCTTGCGTAGAATGCCCGAATATATGCATTGTTACTGAATACTGTTCCAGGGGAAGTCTTAAGGTACGTAAATGTTTTATTTTTATGTATTCAATGAAGTAATTTTACAGAGCGATGCATTTTGTGTACATTCTCCAAACCTAAATAACACACATTTTTGTTCATCGAAGTACAACAAAACAGTTACTCTAAACTCAGAAAGGCATGGTGTTATTGCCTGGTGAGTTTGGACTTAATTATTGCAATGTAGAAATCGTATCTCAACAGGGAACCTCATGAGTTATGTAAATGTAAGAAAAGTTTGAATAGATATCAATCGATTGAGCATCTCAAGACAAACTTTCGACGCAAAAACTACTTGCGCTGGACCACCAGGTGAATGGACACAGGATCTTAAGGTCTGCGATTTTCTTTTCAAAGCACTTAATTTAATGATTTGTTTAGGAATTAATCAAGTGATTTCACCATCTACATGTGCAGGATATCTATTGACAAACCATGTGGAAGATTGCTCCCATTAATCACTATAACTTGCTGAATTTAGAGACTTTTGTTAAAAGTTTCGCCTGAATTTCAGACCTCATATTTCGATAACGGGGTCACAAGGGCAAAAACAAATATGCGTCCTGAGACATGTTTAACACATTTCCTTCGATTGCTACTTGCTGAATTTGTATCGTAAGGTGTCCTGGTTGTCACTTAAAGGGATGAATTTTGAGGCACATCAAGCAATCTTCGTACGACTAGATGACTTTGTGACAACGACGAATTTTAACGTGCAGAAGCTGCAAATGCACTAAGGGCTTTGATTAGTGCCGGATAAGAACATGCAACCGCCAATATCAAGTATGAAGCTCAACCATGTCACTGAAATGCCAACCAACTGCTTTGAATTGAAAAGTCACTATTTTGCTGTGTTTTGTGACTTACTTTATGTTTATAGTTCAGCGTAGTTAAGCAATAAATTTTTAAATTCGTGCAGTTAAAGCGCACTGATAAAATTAAAAGTATATATAGTTGTTCCATAGCTTCCAATTCGCGGAAATAAAGGAAAGGTACTAAAGGTGTTAAATGTCGGGAACAGAAGAAACTTCTCTCATTTTCTATCTTTCTTTCTTTCAAAACAGCAGAAACAGATAGAAATACCTCAAATGTTCCCTAATCGAAACCAATAGTTCTTTCTTAACTGCAGTTTCCAATTAAAACCATATTTTCAAATATAAGTCACAGAAGGAAATTCAATCATTCATTTTGAAACATGCAACTTAGGCAAATGTAACAATTAATGAAGTATATCATCATAAAATGCAAATTTAAAATAGTGATGAAGAACCACGTACTAATAGAGAGTGATTTAATGAACATTCTTGGCTGACGGGACTCTTAAAGCCTTCGAAAACATAAATAAAGGTAATTTCCTGTTTGGAAAGCGTGAAATTTAATTAACCGAAAAGAGGAACCGATTTAATTTCCTAATATGCATTTCACGTATCCTAATATTTCACATTTCAAACATCGAAAGCAATGAAACGAGCAGCAATGGTTAAATGATGTTTGATGAGCAATATAGTCGTAAGGAAGCAAAATGAATAATATTTTGTTATTTGTTCATGAATGGTTTATTTGCGTTCAATGTTTTGTCAATTTAATTTTACTTTACTTCATTTATAGCAAAATATTAACTGTTATAGTTTTGAAGTTTTTTTTTTCAAAACTATAAGTCATTTCACTGAATATCGATTTATCTTTAAAAAAGTTAAGATTTTACTGAAACATTTTCTCATAAAGGTTTTAAAATACTTAATGCTGGGCTAGTTTTAAATCAAAAACTGTGATACTCGTTGCTGCAACTTTACAGTGAATGTGTCAATAAAACAAATTGAAAATCTATTTGCTGTACGTCTCATTACACAGTTGATTCTTGAAGTGTTTACAAGTACTTCACTGCATACAATCACAAGTACTTCACCTCACTCGGTATAGGGTTTGCACATTTTAGTTATTTTTAACAAAGTTTTAATGCTGTGAGTTGTTTAGCAATAAATTATTCTGCTATCTTACTATTATAATTTTGTCATAAATAAAACAGTAATATTAATAAAAGAAAAAAAAACAACAAAAAAAACCAGAAATATACTTACACTGTTGTTATTTGTATATGTGTATGTTTTATGTCATTCTGTTTTAAGAACGATGTCTTTACAACGTCCTGTCAGCTCACCTTAGGTGTTAAGAGACTAAACTAAATGACTACACTGCTCAAAACAATTAAAGGATATTGTAAGTTCCCTATAAAAAATGGGTTTAAACATTTTTTGACTTTTTTTTTTTTGCATAAAAGTGAAGAAGAGAGTTACAAATGTGAATTTTGCTCATTTTCAAACTTCATAGTATGCAAATTTTGAGTTTGGCGTCGAAAACGACTCTTTAGCGGCAGCGTATGAAATTTCACTCTCACTTTACTACAAGATAAGGCAGAAAAGAATGATCGACGTTCTGTAAGAGCATTGTTCCGATGTGTGCCATGTCTCAACGAAGACATTTGACCAATTCAGAAGCTTCTAGAGTTCTTGGCAGACTAGAGGGAGGCCAAACACAAGCCGAGGTAGCGGAAGCCATTGGAGTTTCTCAAAGTGTAGTTTCCAGGGTCTGGAACCGTTTTCTAGAGACTGAAAGTGCTGACCATAGATCAGGACAAGAACGTAGACCGGCTACAACGCCCAATGAAGACCGCTATTTAGCTTTATCGGCTCGGAGGCACCGAAATATGAGTGCCACTCAACTGCAACGACAACTTTGCTCGGCTACTGGCACCCGTGTTTCGATACAAACTGTCCGAAATCGACTCCACGCCGTTGGCATGTATGCCCGTCGACCAATGGTGTGTGTCAGATTAAGTGCAAGTCACCGTCGTGCCCGTAGAGAGTGGGCAACTCAGCACGTTAGTTGGTGAAGAAATAAGTGGTGAAATATCATGTCCTCTGATGAATCACGTTTTTTCTCGGTTTTCATCTGGAGGGAACGTGGCACAAGAAATAATCCAGCATTTGTGCGCGAAAGTGTCAGATTTGGTGGTGGAGGTGTGATGATATACGCCGGCATTTCCATTGATGGTCGAACCCACCTCCATATCTTCCGAAATGGAACTCTGACTGATCATCGATATAGGGATGAGATCCTCAGACCTATCGTCGTCCCTTACGCTGTAGTAATTGAGAATGACTTCATTTTAATGGACGACAATTACAGGCCACGTCGTGCTAACTTGGTGAATGATTTTCTTTTTGAAGAAGGAATCGTACGTATGGAATGGCCAGCGTGTTCTCCGGATATGAACCCAATAGAGCATGTTTGGGACATCCTAGGAAGACAAGTGGCTGAACGCCTATCACCTCCAGAAACTCTCCAGGCACTCGAAAGAGCTCTTCAGGAGGAGTGGGGCAGAATACCACAGCCCCTCATTAATACCCTCATTGAGTCCATGCCTCAGATGTGTTTAACACTGCTAGCTGTCCGGGTAAACCATATTCCCTATTAAAAGTGGTTTTCTTCAAAGGAAATCCTTTTTTTTATTTGTTTTTCTCATTTTCAGAAAATGCGTTTTTTTTCCTTTTTTTCCCTTTTGTACCTAAAAGCTGAATAAAAAGCATTTTTTTTCTGCCAAACTAATGTAATTTTTATCTCTTATAGCTTACTACGTGTAGTCGATAATGTATCAATCAACCAAAATGGTCTTTAGGTGCAAAATCAACCCAAAATCTCAATATCCTTTAATTGTTTTGAGCAGTGTATATAAGACAGATTGTCAAACTTAAATGAAATAAAAAAGTAATAGGGTTTTTTTTTTCGCTTTAATTCCAGACCGTTATGTAATACAATTTATAACAGAAAACTCAAAGCATCAAGAAAAAAATTCCATAATGAAATTTTAAGTTGTTCTTAAAGTGTAGCAAATAAATTGTAAAATTAAATCAAAATAAGCATTTACTACTGGAAAAAAAACGAAATTAATGGAGGTTTAAGCACCTTGTGAGCTCTCGTTAGAGATATTAAACGAACTGATACACACAAGTTTTGAAGTGCAAGGATTTTGTACGAAGTTCTATGTCATTTCATAATGTAGTTAATGTTGACGTGCTATTAATTTGCTCAAAATTGTAGGCTGCCCAACTTTTCATTCCAAACGATCTCAAATTTGCTCAATCTGTGACAAATAGTGGAGTCAAAGAGGCTAAAGAAGTAGGTAATAAGGGGAAAGAGTAACTCATACTTAATACATGCTTAGTAACTCATGCCTTGCATTGTACTTAAAAGAAGAGGTTCCCGGGAGCCCTGCCGTATGAATGCCAATACATATCGCACACCGAGGATGAAAGAGCAATTTTTAAATTGGATTGGCATCCCGTAAAGTCCCGTAGACTTAAAAAAAAACCGCCACTATCATTCTCTGTATGTGATATGACTCTCACAAGGCATAAACCACTCTTAGGATATCATAGTGCTGCTAATGATTAATATCAGGGAATATCATGCATCATATGCCAAGGCAACCCATAGTTAAGTCCCAACTACAGGTGCGTAGTAAAGCTAAAAATAAAGGCAGGTTTAGAGCTTTCCAATGCTGCCTTGATTTGGAAGTACGTGCTCGACGGGATTTGACTGCAGATAAATGAATCTCGTAATAGATTCAATCTGTAATCAATAGAATATGAAGACCTCAAAGTGAAAGCTTTAATTGTGCCTTTTTGTTTTAGTGGTACACTGCACTCGTTTAAAAGTGCTATCGTTAGAAAAATATAGTAACCCCTAAGATTGAGCACCAACAGCATAACAGCCAAGCGGTAACTTTTGGTCATCTATGTTTTCTCTCATGCAGAGGGTCCCTGGAGTCATTTTTCTGCAGGACAATTCGCAGTCATACACAGCAAGAATGTCAGTTTGTGTTCTTCCAGATTATCTCCTTCTCAGGCCTGTTTGTAGCCTAGAAATTTGCAATCGATCAAGCGCAAAAAGTCTGTCGTCACTTTTGACGATAAGTTGGACGACCTTCGAAATTGATCAAATTATTGACGCATTTAAAGTAACTGTGGTACACGATAGCGTAGGGCATTGTTTGAGACTTGTACCCAAAAACTCACCTTAAGTTGTCTCGTATATTTATCGTAGAGGACACTCAACAAGACTTTTCATGTAATAAATGACTATTTTTCCTCCTTGTTTCCTTTTTTTTATTGTTGGTAAACACTTTTTTATAGTCCTTAAGCAAGTAAAATTTTATTTCACTCTAACAACTCCGGTTACGTTGATGTTTTTGTAAAAGTGTCTTTCTTAAGATATGATCTATATCTTTCTTAAAAAATAATTTATCTCTATCTATTAAAAAAAGGAAGCTCAAAGATATCGTAAAAGGATGTTTGTGGCTGGCCTGTGTTCAGGCGGCCCCATAACGCCTAGAGACTTAAAACTTGATACAAAATTAGTTCAAGCCATGCAGATTTGCATCTTGGAGCCATTTTTTAAAATTTCGAAGTAGTTTTTTTTAATTAATTTTTTAAGCATAAATTTCACGTACTTCACCAAATTAGGGGGCAAAAAATCCCCCTACTTCCTAATGTTATATATTGTTGGAAAGAGTTTTTTTTTTCTGAAAAAGAAGACTTTTGTTCTATTTCTCCCCGTTAATTATAACAGGACATAGAAGTGATTCCAATTTAGCCATTTTTCAAGACTCACCTCGAGTAAAATTAGATTACATTCAATCGAATTGCTCCAAAACATTTTCAAAAATGATCATGTTCGACAAGTAAAACCGGTGACTCTTTGTTTCGTTTTTTGCTTCTCTTAATTCAACAAATGGATTATTATCGCATATTTTCTTTATTTCTTTTTTTTTTAACATTCAAGGAAGGTCGGCATTATTCTCACAGTATTTTATTTTGTTTACGTGATTTCATATGAATTACATTGCATGTTTGAGGGGGTTTTTTTTCTGCGAGTGAAAGGAACTGGATTTTCTGTTTGGGCTGGATATTTAGCTACGTACATATTTTTTTCCATTTTTTCTATCAGGGTGGGAGGGGGGGGGGCTTTTTATTTGATTGGCGAATTATATTAAATTGTAAATTAACGGTTGCTGTACTTTTAAAGGGCATGTGAGCTTTTCAGTTAAAGAAACGGATAATTTACATCAATATGGGGTGGGGGAGGTTTTTTCTTTTTCAGCGGGGACGCCGTATTCAGTGGCATATAGACGAGTTGATTCCGAACCACCAGAGGCGGGTTGGTGATTGAGCTGCCGAAGTCGGTGAGGTAGTCACCGCAGGCGACAAACGGGGATTGGTGCGCGAAGCGAGCAGGGGGAGGAGCCCCCCTAGTTTCCTTCAAAAACAAAAAAAGCTAAAACCTTCTTCAAAATTAATCAATAAATATACTTTGCTTAATTCTACTTTCTGTGCTCCAATATTTGCATATTTATCTTAAAAATTTTCAATTCTACTTTCTGAAACAACTGTAAGACGATATCCCAGCATGTAAGTTAATTTAGTAAGTAAGTTTTAACATTTCGGAGATAAGATTTGGGGCTCCTGTAATTGTCGAAATAAGTATGTTACGTTTTAAGTTGTTGTACGTGCTTCTTGGACTTTTAGCTCTATGCAACAAAAGAGAAATCCGCTCATAGTTGAGAAATGTATTTCGCCTTGAGGAAGATGCAATTTTAAGATGCTGAAGCAAATTTCTTGATTCATATTTTTATTAAGAGGAAACATAGTTTGAGTTTTAACTTAATGAATTAAAAACAAAACTTTTAAGTAAACGAACCTCTCAAACTTATTACGAATGTTACCTCTTGCCTTTATATCACACTTTTGTTTCATATTTTCTTTCTTACGTTTCTTTCAGTTCTTCTTGTTGGATGCTTTAATTTTGATACAGCGATTTTTTTCTTAGGAATAGAGTACATTGATCAAGGTTGAAAGGATCATCAGTGTTATTCCGTACTAAGTTATACTTAGTATAACTATTGTGAGCAAAATTCAAAGTAATAGTAAAACATATTTAATCTACATTAATTACTTCATATTTTCACCAGGTTTCATAAGAAAAAAAAAGTTATGGTCAAAAACCAACTGCTATGTTAATATTATATTTTAAGGCGGTCTCATCAAAGATATTGAGGGGGTACGAAAAAATATTCATTGATAAAGAACGTGTATTTAAAAAAACCTATTTCTGATTTATCGATATATATTTTGTTTTCCTCCTTATCTCGTAAAGTTGTTTTTCTTCTTTAAGTTGCCGAATTAGTAGTGATGAAGGCAGCACTATAATCGGAAACTGAAAATGACTTCTGTGAAAGAAAAAAGCTTAGTGCTTTCTAACGAATATTTGCACAAATTTAAATAACCAACTGCAGCGATTCTCAACCGCTGGTCACGTGGAACGGCACTGGTCCATGGGAAAAAGTTGGCAGTCAAAAGATCTTTCCAGTCTACCTAAGGAAATTTCCTTACTTAAAATATAAAAAAGAAAGTAAATAAACAAATAACAATGCCATTTACACGAATCATGAGTTAGTTTTTTAATCCCTTTGCGTACGTTTAGTGATTTTTCTTAAAATATTTTTTTTGATAATTTAAAATTAACACAATCATTATACACATATAAAGATTTTTTGTACATGATATGTGTACATATCTTCCCTTTTAAATATTTTTGTGAGCAAAATAATAGTAAAAAGAAAAATCTTATAATTAAATTATGCAAAAGTTCCTCAGTTCAAAGCAGAAAGTTTTCCTTTTCTTTTATTTATTTTTTTTTTTTTTTTTTTTTGTAAAAAAGGAAAAAGAAATAACAATTGTTTCATTGTAAAACATATTTAAAAAAAAAGTGGTTCACGGAATTTTTTAAATTTTTAATGGTCCACGTTGAATTTCGGCTGACCTACTGTGTAGCTCAACAACTTTATTAAAAGTCCGAAGAATTGATTTGTACCGAACTCCTGTAAAAGCTTCTAAGACAGCTTTTGTCGTCACCTCACCCACAGTTGGCCTGCCACATCTTCGAAAATCAGCAACGCTGCCTGTCTCTATCCAACTGTCATATCTTTGCTTTATGATGTTAATCTGCAGAAGATCTTGTCCATACGTATTTCTCAATCTTCTTTTCCCGCTTATTGACTATTTACTCTTATGAACCTACAGAATATATTGTGATTCTTCTTTCATAGACACAATTTTCCGCTTCTGGTGATAGTGTCATCTACATCACTTTGGCTATTGCTTAGGCCCGTCATTTAGGGAGTCAGGGGGGGGTCAATTGCCACCCCCTGACTTTGAGAAATCAATGTATTTACATATAAGTGGGCTTGGTTTTTTATGTTTTCCAATGAAATTGCATTGTGTTTGGACCCTTTGCCCCCCCCTCCCTGGAAAAACTTGGAAATGACGTGCATGCTATTTCTACTGAAGGAGAAGTAAAACTGTAAAAGATAAGGAATCACAATAAAAAATACAAAATGCATAAATCTGAAACGATTTTTTTTCAAAACAAAATTTGTTGATAGATGTCTATCCGGTACTTGAATGTTTTTCATTAATATGTTTCCTACTGTTTGCTTTATCTTTTGAATTTAGTTTTAGAGATTGCAAGCACGGCAGAAAATAATTTGAGTTTGAAAAAAAATAAAAAAAGAAAGTATTTTGACATCTTGATTTCAAGCTATGTTTGTTTTTCGTTTTGCAATGACGAATTGCGATAGGGGTGTGCGCGCGCGTGTGCGTGTGTATTGCCTAGGGAGTGTGATGTGCATCCCATGTGGTCAAGCGCCCTGCTGCAGACTTCGAGTCCAATCTAAAAAAAGGATACTTCATTGCGTCTGAGATCCAAAAAGAAACAAAATAGAAATTTCTCGGTGCCAAGAAAAAAAGTACATAATATTTATGGACTTAATATAATGCAAAAGAAAATTTTTGACTTTGTTACAAATTTACAAATTCTCTTTGGGTAAATAAAAAGACAAACCAAATGCATTTTATACTTTATTTATGTAAGCAGCTGAAGCTAAAAGATTTCTATTATTTCTATTCCTTGTTTTAGTACGCTTTATTTTCCATTAGACTCATTCGATATCTTGCTGCATTATTTATGATTTAATTCTTCTGTATCTCTTATTCAGTTATTTCCATAAATATATAAATATTTTTCCTCTATCCATGATGATAGGTATAATCCCCTGTAGATATAAAATGCATTTTCCTTTGTGAACTTTTTCATGAAATTTAACTGAGCTTTAAAAGTTCTTTATCGTAGTTCTGAGTACTGGGTTGCGGAAGTTCGTCTTTAGGCTACATAGTTATCTACTCCAAAAGTCCGCTACATTTTTCCTTTGACTAGAGTTTCTGAAGTTCAGTTTTGGAGAAAAAACATTTATATTTTCTTTAAAAGAGCGTTTTTTCATTCAAAATGAACCTAAAAAAACTTTTTTTTAAAAAAGAAGTTTACTTCAATTCATTACGTTTCCAGTCTTTTTTTAATTACTTGTTAAATGGGACGATTTATTGATGAATGTTATCATTAATATATAACGAAAACAGCAATGCGAGAATCATGCAATAATTAAAGAAATAATCAGTGCAATAATTAAAGAAATAATTAACCTTCAATAATGGCAATATTGAAGTTGTTTGTATTTAGATGAAGTTCGCAGTTTAAGCTCATTATTATAGGTATTTTCCCTGAGAAAATGTGATTTTATACACAATAGGAGTTTTTAAATGTAAAGTCTGCATGACTTGAAAAATTGATGCAGCCAAGTAGGAGACGACTTGTAATAATGCCGACAAAAATTAATCTCTCTAACTAATTATTAAAACAGCGAGCGAGTGTTATTTTTATCGTCATATTAATCTAAAAATCAAAGGAGCAACAACCTCAGAAAACTGAAAAAAGAAAGCAATTCGTGACTGTTCAAAAAAATGCTCCGAAAAAGATAATCTTAATGTTGCGCAATTTTCGTTTTTCGTAAATTTTAAAATTTGAGTCTTGTTAAAGCCATTTAGTTCAAGGATCAGTTCCGGATGCACCACTAAAAATCGATTAGAATACTTTTATTCAAAGTTAATGTGCAAGCAAATTGATTGCTGAGTATAGATGATGCAGGAAATTCTTTAAATAGATGTATGCATATTTTCGAAACGTGTTGCGACTTTCAAAATTTCAAACTTATTATATTCCCGAATTATGGTTGTTGCTGTATTGTGGGAACTTGGCTGGTAGTTTGGGGTGCGATTCTTCACTTTTCTAACTGTATCATATTTTGGTCTCACGTCCGACTCCAATAATACACTAATACCATAAGGCCCCGTTTATGGGGTGAGCAACAGTTCACAACACCACAACTCATTCACACAAGAAAAAGGTGAGAAAGTACATTCATGCCCAAGCAGGGTTTTGAGCACTGGACATCCATATCAGAGTCAAACTTCTGTGACCACTAGACAAGATGATCGACTTTATGTACCCCTAAAAAAATTATTGAACCTGAAAAATTATTTGTGTTATGATGTTTTAATATTGCCTCTTTCAATGTGTATTTCTAAAGTTTAAATATTTAGAGGATTTTTAGGAGCATGTATTACATAGTTCTCTTGGTCTTTTTCTTTATTTTCGACTACAAAATTAGTTTTAATAGTTTTTAAAGAAAATTGAAAGTAGTTGTAGGTAGCCTTAAATATATCCTGCATGTTCTAAAGATCAAAGAGTTTGTGGAAGTTTGGAGATGCTTTGCATGCCAGGGCTTTGGCCATGTAGCGGCTAAATGCAAAGCAGAAAAAAAGTGCAGTGTTCCACAAGGACTACTCTTGCGAGGCAGAGACCCCATTCTGCGTCAATTGTTATGCATCAAACAAACGAAACAAAACCAGGTATTACACAGACCATCCGGTATCTGATTCAAAATACCAATGTTATCTAAATATTGTTCAAAAATTGAAAAACCAGAACGATTATGAGTAGTCCGCATGCCGCTCCCTCTACTCCCTTTTCATATTCGGTAACTCATTCTCCTTCTTCACCTGTCTCTTTCCCACCCTTCCAGGCTCTTCGAGATTTCGCTCTCAACCCTCCTGACTCTTTTCCACAGTAAATTCTCCAGCCGCAAACATTTTGCAAATGAATCATCAAAGAGCAGCGGCAGCAAATAGTAAATTACAACATCTTCAAGTTGAAAATGCCATATTGGCTCACGAATCTTACATGTCCGGGAATGATCTTTCAAATATCATAGCATCTTGGGGCCGGATCAACACCTCTGGGTCTTCCTCACAGCCACTTCCCATGGGTTTCTTTGCTGGCAACCCACCACCCCTTTATAACTCCACGACCTTAAATAAGATCCTGCTTTTCCAAATCAATCTCCAAAGAGCCCCTTCAAATCTTTTGCAGGATGTCGTAGCTTCTCAAGGGTGGGGCGTTGCTGATACAGAAACCATACCTGTCGAGTGATAAGATCGCGGGTATCCCCCTGTCTTGGGGCAGGGTCCTTTCATATAGCTGGAAGGTGGCATTGTTGTTCCCCTCTGGAAAATTCATGCCTTACTCCACATTTGTTGGTCATGACTGTGTTGCTGTGCTAAACTCAAATTTGAGTCAACTGTTCTGCATCTAGTTTCGGCCTATTGCCTACCACCACAGGACTTGAAGCTCTTGTTGGAGGAATTGGGCGAGTTTCTGGCAGCGACTTCACCACTGCCTGTACTCCTCTCAGGTGACTTCAATGGACGCTTACGCGTGTGGGGTTACTCACGCGACGAACCGAGGGGAGAGCGGTTATTGGATTTCGTGGCGGACAACAATCTCGTCCTTCTCACCTCGCGTAACGCCCCTCCCACATTCAAAACCCCTCATACGAATGGCTGGCCCGACTTTTCCATTGGTAGAAACTTGCCTTTCCCAATATCATGGACAGTTGGAGAGGAAATCTCTCTCAGTGACCAGAAATACATAAACATTTTCTTTAACCTAAACCTGACCACCTCAAAATTCCTCAGATATAAAACTAACTACAATATGCCCAAATTCATTAGAAATATCAAAAGATCTCTCTCGGGCATCCAAGATAAAATCTCTGAAATCAACGAGGCGAGGGATCAAGACCAGTTTGTGGCGTCTCTGATAGAGCGTCTTCGGGCCTTTGCGGACATCTCCTGCAAGAAAAAGATGTTTTCTGAGAATCCACCGTCTTCCTGGTGGCACTCCGACCTTGAGGACCTGAGAAATAGAGCACATGCCGCCCGGAGACGAATTCAGCGTTGTTCAGATGAGAATCTTTTGCCTTCCTACAAGACCAGTTATAAGAGAATTCTGCCACATTATAAGAGAGAGATCCGGCTTTCCAAGAAAAGGGCCTGGGAAAACTTTTGCTCTAGAGCAAGATCTCCTTTCCAGAAGTCATATAAAGTGGCTTTTGGTAGAACATTTACCCCCCACTCTATGCGGGAACTCGCCCCTAAGAGTGTATCGGAGGAGGAATGTGTGGAGAATATCCTGCACCACTTTTATCCCCAAACAACATTCCTCCCCCTCATGCTACTGCAGTGCCTCCCAACTACTCTCCCATCATGGGCTCCGAAGTCGATATTGCTATTAAGCTACTCGCTAAGAGAAAGGCGCCTGGTAGGGATGGTTTGGACTCCCCAATATGGAGATATTTTTATTCCTGTTCCCCATTTTTCCTTCCCTCCGTCTTCAACAAATGTTTAGAGTTGGGTCACTTCCCTTTCGCCCTGAAAGAAGGCGTCTTAGTGCTCTTCCTTAAGGAGCGCAAGGACCCTCGGGATCTCGATTCATATCGCTTGATTATTCTACTTCCCATCCTCTCAAAAATACTTGAACCGATCCTCCTTTTCAGACTGCAGAGTCACCTAGCCCTTAATGGCCACCGCCATCCCCTCCAGTTCGGTTTCACGCCAACACAGTATCAGTTGATCATGACTTGGCTCCACCTAAGACTCCAAATCTTGAATGAGTGTACTATCCCCAAAATCAACTGATTATTCCTCGATCATACCCATCGACATCCGTGTTCCGCGTTTGATAATCCTTCCTTGGGAGAAGATGAAAGAATCGTTCTGAAAAATACTGATAATACTCTATTACTACTATACTGAAAAATACCTATCTGAAAAATACATGCTGTGACTCAGACCTTTACTCAATTTTCACTAACTAGCTATCTCTCCGATCGCAGAGTTAGCGTAGCTCACTCATCGGTCACTGCACGGCATGGCAGACGAGGGGATGTCCGCAGGGCTCGTGTAGTGGACCTGAGCTATGGAACTTAGTGGCAGCTTCGCTGTGTGTGTGTGCTCTCGAGCCCATGGCCAGACCACACTCATATACAGGCCTTCGCGGATGATTTCCTCCTCTTGGTGTCTGCATGTCGTCATCGGGACCTTCAGGCTAACGCCAGGGAATCCCTTCAAATTTTCCACACCTAGCTCCTCGATCAAGACTTAAAAGCTTCAAAGACCAAATCCGTTTACACGCCCATTAGGGTTTGGGGTCAAAATGTCGCGGCCGAAATGTCGCGGGCCAAAATGTCGCGGCCAAAATGTCGCTGAGCCAAAATGTCGCGGGCAAAAATGTCGCCGAGCCAAAATGTCGCCGAGCCAAAATGTCGCGGGCCAAAATGTCGCCGGTCCAAAATGTCGCCTGCCTAAAATGTCGCGGGCCAAAATGTCGCGTGGTCAAAATGTCGCCGGTCAAAAATGTCGCCGGGCCAAAATGTCGCCGATCAAAAATGTCGCCGGTCCAAAATGTCGCCGGTCCAGAATGTCGCCGGTCAAAAATGTCGCCGGTCCAGAATGTCACCGGTCAAAAATGTCGCCGGTCCAAAATAACGCCGGTCCAAAATATATCCGTTCCAAAATGACGTAAGTGTATAGTACAGATTGAATGTTTCCAGTAATTTACAAATTCAATGCAGCTTAATTATGTAACTCAATTTTACTAATAAGCTTGTCACGATATGATAAATACACCTGTTTAGTAACTTTTTACTTTCTTCTATATCTATTATATAGAAAGTATTGGTTTCGTTAAAATTTTCGAATGTCGAATTTTGACGGATTTGCACGTTTTGAGGTGCGCTGAGTCCATTTCGACCATTTTTGGAAAATGTCTGTCTGTGTGTGTGTCTGTCTGTGTGTCTGTCTGTGTGTGAGTCTGGGGGCCGTGGTGGCCCGATCGGTAAGGCATCGGACTCGTGTCCGGAGGGACCCGGGTTCGAAACCCAGCCGATCAAAGATCCACCGCCTTGATTAATGGTGGCTGGGAGGCGTTAAAAATGTCGTGGTCACAAAGTCCTCCAAGTGAAACGATACCTCTGGGGGTGCTGGGCCCTAGGGTTTGCTCGACCCTAGGTTCTGGTTCAAAATTAAGAACAGAGCGCTCTTCAGGGCCCTATCCCGGTTAAACCACGAAGCTGTGGTAGGTACGGGGGACCCTGGAGAGTGTGAAGTGAAGTGAAATGTGTGTGAGTCTGTATGTGTGTGACCAGTTTTTGTGGCCGCGCTAGAGCAAAAACTACTGCATGAAATCGAACAAAAATTTTTTCACATATGTACCACCATGTGAACTGATGCACCTGACTTTGTTTAGCGAATTCCTCCAAGGGGGGTGGAGCAATCGCACGTGTTCTGCTCGTGGGTGATTGCTATATCTCAGGAAGTAACCGGTGGAATCAAACGAAAATTGGTCCATAGGTAGACCCTACCGAGTACAGGTGCTGATTTAATTTGCGTGTCAATATCTCGAAGGAGGGTGGAGCAATCGCACGTGTTCTGCGCGGGAGTGATTGCTATATCTCAGGAAGTAACAAGCGGAATCAAACGAAAATTGGTCCATAGGTAGACCCTATAGAGTACAGGTGCTGACTCAATTTGTGTGTCAGTATCTTGAAGGGGGGTGGAGAAATTGCACGTGTTCTGCGCGGGGGTGATTGCTATATCTCAGGAAGTAACAGGCGGAATCAAACGAAAATTGGTCCATAGGTAGACCCTATTGGGTACAATCGTTGATTCAATTTGTGTGTCAATATCTCAAAGGGGGGTGGAGCAATCAAAAGTGCTTATTTTGTCATATCACCTACTGTATCTCGAGAAATATTGCTGAGATTTGAATGAAATTTGGAATAACACTAACCCAATAAGGAAGCAAGCATCGATTAAATTTTGGCGCCAATCGCCCCAGGGGAGGGTGGGGTGATTTTTGCGCTTAGTCAACAATGCGAAAAATCAATTCATTAAAAAATCGCTTTCACGCTATTTAATTATCAAAACAGCTGAAAACTTTCAATGATTTGAAATTTTTAACTGTTGCCAATTTCTTTTTACTAACAAATAAAACGTTTGCAATTAATCTAAACAAGGCTTTTGTTATGATTTCCAATTTCGCTCATTGATTCTACATTTGCAGGGTTATTACGATAATTGGGAAATTGGAGCTGTTTCCAATTATTCGGGCGAGTACGTATTTTATTTTGTAACTGGAATTCATAAGATAGATATAGAAGAAAGTTTCGTGACGGCCACGACAGCTAGTTTTAAACGTAGCAGCTTAGAAAATTAGCTTAAGTTATTAACAAAAATGTAACTAAATTGATTTCTTCTAAAGCTTAAATTATTTCAGTACCAAAATAATGCCATAGTTTTTTCAGGGCTGTAATTAGGGCTCAGGGACGCTAAATTTCTTCCTTTTTTAATACGCTTTTACTAGTTTCACAAGTAGGTTTTTTTGTTCGTTCGTTTGTATGTATGTAACTCTGAGTCAAAAATAAAATTCACGTTCTTTACAAACGTATAAAAGTAATATGTTTAATACCATTATTATTACTAAAGGCTAAACTATATTGCATGTTGATGTATAATAAGTGCATTTGACATTAGTTCTGAGTTGGGCATCGATCGTCCACAAAATGCATATTATAAGTGCATGTAAACTTAGCGGATATTTAACAGTTTTCAAAATCTTCTTTTGAATTTGATTTACTCTAAAAGCGTATTTTTTAGTTTTTTTAAACTATATTTAGGATTATTTCTTTTTTTTTTCACACAAAGAAATTAAACAAATAAATTTGCTGTAAAGGCATTTTTTTTTGCAAAAACGGAATACCGTTTAATCACCGCGTAGCCGGCAATTTTCTTATAGAACATTTTCTTTAAGAGTTGTTTGGGGACGTTTGAAATCAAATTAGTTCATGGAATTATTGCTTTCTTTGTAACAACTGAGTGGTGGAAGGGGAGGTGAAATGTCAAGAGAAAAAATGGTATTATATTCAACTCCACATTTAAATACTGATTGTAACGAAGGTACAGAACCATGTCTGAGCTGATTAACGCCAGAAATGAATAAGCATCTCTCCCTTTAAGACCATTCTACAAACAAAATTTTGTCTGAATACTTGCATTACTTCTTGATATACATCACTCACAAATAATGAAAAATAAAAAGTTCAATTGCTCTGCTTCCTCAATGATGTGGCGTATCTTCTGAAGGCTTCCTATGGGCCAATTTTTATTTTATTTCGTCTGAACCTTCTTCAGACATTAATCACGCTATGCTGAAAACGTTCCATTACATTCTTGCATGTAAAAACTTGGAAGAACTGGCGGCAAAAACCAATCAGCACTGAATCACATATTGGTTGGTACATGTATGTACCAAATTTCATTCTAATTCACGCACTAAGTTTTGTGGTAGAGTCGCCCCCAAAAAATGGGTCACGCAGATACACACTTACACATTTTCCCTTAAAAAAATAAACGATAAAATTGAATTCCTCACACGTCAGAAAGTGTAAATTCTTCCAAATTGACAATTTTTCACTGATCCAATACTTTCTTTTACACATTTTATGAAGAAGAAAATAAAAAGACCTCTATTATTTAAATAATATAGACTTGCTTTCGATCATGTAAGAAATTTTAACAGAAACCAAGTTTCAAACATTGTATATCTGTCTTATTCATTTCACTGTTCTTCAACTTCTTTTTTAACACACAAATTTTCCTTTCGATATCAATTAAACTTGGCTTGGGCTGCTAATCTATTCGTTTTTAAGTTGGTAGATAGCGAGTTACGGTGAAAAAGGCTATTGTAAATAAATAACGTACGCTTGTTTGAAAACTATTTGTTTCTTGGAAAGCGCTCGAAACAGTTACAAGCCGAAAGGGTAAATTTTTTTTAGTATTTTTAAAAATTTTAGTCCATACTATCGTTAACGCACACGTTCATCAACAGCAATTAGCAATGTTTTGCTAATTCGGTGTAAAAAAGCCTTTTCATATATTTTAATTTTTGATACTAACTGTATCAATATCGGACCTTCTACATTTTTGTCTGACGACATTTAAACTGGCGGCATTTTGGCCCGCGACATTTTTGACCGGCGACATTTTGGACCGGCGACATTTTTGACCGGCGACATTTTGGATCGGCGACATTTTTGACCGGCGACATTTTGGCCCGGCGACATTTTTGAACGGCGACATTTTAGCCCGCGACAGTTTGGCTCGGCGACATTTTGGACCGGCGACATTTTGGCCCGCGACATTTTAGCCCGCGACATTTTGGACCGGCGACATTTTGGCCCGCGACATTTTAGCCCGCGACATTTTGGCTCAGCGACATTTTGGACCGGCGACATTTTTGCCCGCGACATTTTAACCCGCGACATTTTGGCTCGGTGACATTTTGGACCGGCGACATGTTGGCCAGCGACATTTTAGCCCGCGACATTTTGGCTCGGCGACATTTTGGCCGCGACATTTTTGCCCGCGACATTTTGGGCGTATACCGCCCATTAGGATACCTAGAGACCAGGATAAACAACCCAACCTCCTATTTGGCGACTTCTTCCTGAAACGTCCTGAATCCCTGAAATACTTGGGATTAACTTTCTCTTCATACCTTAACTGGAACCAACATTTCGACGTTATCAAAAATAAATTCTATTACAAGATTAGTTGTCTCCGCAGAGTGGCGGGAGGCCACTGGGGAGTGCAGATCGGTCACAGAAGACTCATTTACACTCAGGTCCTGGAGACTTCCCTCCTCAACGCAGCCGGAGTTTGAGAGGCATCGCGCTTCCCGGTCTGCCTCGAAGAAAAACTCTCTCCCCTCCAGAGACGAGCACTTTTGGCAGTAGTGGGTGCATACAACACATGCTCCCACGCATCCTTGCACGTACTGGCGGGTGTCCCTCCACTCGATCTCAAGATAAGAGAAAGAGTCTGGCTCCACTCCTTCCGTATTCTGGGCAGGGAAATTCTTCTGGATGGCCACCCCTTTCCGCCCCGACGATTACGATGCCGATGCCCCAAAAATGGACGTAGCCTTCAAGGTGCCAACTGGAGAAGCTCTCAATTTTTCCAACTTCGACAAAAACAGATGAAACCTCGAACATCTTTTACGGACGGTTCAAAAACCCCGTTAGGAGCAGTTTCCGTTTTTGTTCATATCCAAGATGGAGATGTTGTCTCTCGCTGGTCTTTCCGGTTGATCCCAGACAGTTCTGTATTCCAAGCCGAGTTATTCGCGATCGAAAATGCGATTCAGTACTCCAATTCCTCCTCTACCACCATTATTATTCATAGCGACAGTCAATCAGCCCTTTATGCACTTAAAAACCTGTTCACGCGGAATCCGCTGGTCAGTTCTATCCAAGACTCCCTGCACAAAAATCCCAACATCCATCTGTACTGGGTTAAGGGTCACTCAGGAGTCCGGGGAATGAGCTTGCAGACGAAGCAGCAAAAAGTGCTGCTAATGACATCGGACATCCCGCAGTTAATACCCTCCCTATTCCATTCACCGTGCTCAGAACAAAAATTAGGGATCAGACTCTAGCTGACTGCCGATTCCCCTGGAACGAATCTAATACTGGCCGTAGGGTGTTCGACTTCATTCCAAAAGTCGCCCGCTCCCCCAAGGTCTCTAGTAGAGCCGAGACCATATTCCTGAGTGGTCACGGTCCCTTCCCAGCCTATCTCTTCCGTTTCTCTTTGACTGACTCCTCAAATTGCTCTTGCTCACTTATTGGATCTCCCGAGCACTATCTTTTCGAATGCCCTCTAACCGCAGAGTACTATTTCAGAAGAAATCCCTCTATCACCTTTGCAGAAAACATTTTACAAGTGCTCAAGATCAATCACGTGCAATAAACTGAACTCCCTCTTCCTGCGACTCTCAACTAAATCCTACCTTTTTCAGGAAGTGTAGTCTGCGGCTTTATTATTATTTTTATTGTTTTTTTTTTTTTTTTTTTTTGTCTGTAAATCGTCTGTCTGTTCTGTTCTAAGTTCATGTTTTGATGTTTCGTTTTGCAATTGTTTATGTGTTTCATGTTTCTTTTCCGTATTTTTCTGTATTCTTCTGTAATATCAATGTTTATATTTTCGGTATTCTTCTGTAATATCAATGTTTTTTGTCAAATAAAGTCTCCAGAGATCCATTCAACTGAAAAACCATTAAGATGGTAGTCACGGGGATCTCTGGGGTGAAATGAAATGAAATGTAGGTAAGTCTTAATTGAAGGGCTTGAGAAATCAAGGGGTCATCTGACAAAACAGAAATTGTGAGTAATTAAAGTTCAAAGTTTCATTGCTGATTTTTTTGCAGCTTTCTTGTTTTCTGGTTTTGTCATTAGTGAATGGAAGAAATTGGTCTTTTGATATCTACAGGTTAATGTACCAAGTTTTATTTGTTTACCTGTATCCATTGCTTACCATTGTACAGAGTGTTTATTTTTTTAAATGTAACTTAGCCCCATTCCTCCTGTTTTTTTCAGGACATTTTAGAAAACGAAGATGTGAAATTGGATAATATGTTCAATGCATCACTAATAGGAGATATTGTTAGGGTAAGTACCAAGTGAGTATCATAAGAAAAATATTCTAGTTTTGTAGGTGATTTATTAGTTTAATTTAGGCGTATTTAAACGTATTTTAATGTTTAGTTATACATTACCTGTCTTACATTTTAAATCTGATACTAATGCTTTATTATAATAAATACTTTTTAAGTACGTATTACTTTGTATCCTCAAATGAATCGATTTTTATCGCTCTATAAATCGTGTTTTACTTTTAAAACAGTCTGAAGAAGGTTGGCGCAATTACTTGGTACGCAACACTTAAAAATCAATAAAAATCAATGATTTTTTAACGTATGTGTAATATGCTCTCTAATGCATTTAATTTTGATGAATTGGAATTATTTTATAGCTTTTTACATTGATTTTCTACATGGTATCTTACCTAAAAGGTATTAGTTATTCTACTCCACGATATTTGAAGCCAAAAATCTAACGTTTTCAAATTAGTATGTTTGAAGTAAAAAATAGTTTTCAAAGCGGAACTTATTTATTTTTACTCATCACAAGGGTAGTATTTATATTGTTGATAAATGGATTGCTTAAAAATGAACTCGATGTGTAATTTTATATAAAATATAGTTAAAAACTATCACTTTTTCCCTAATCTGCCATTATGTTCTGTACTATTACAATCCGTGATACATTAATTCAGGATCTCATCTTTTAAAGGGTATGAGTTATCTACATGACAGTGCTTTGCGCTCGCATGGGAATTTGAAATCATCCAAGTGTCTGGTCGACAGCCGATGGGTGGTTAAAATTGCCGACTTTAGTCTGCACGAACTAAAAGCTGGAGCTACTCCCGACGATGACTCATCAGACTTCGAAAAGCAATGCTACAGTGAGTTTTTATGCTTTTTAATTTGCTATCCATTATATATTCTTAAGACACACTTGCGCGTGCACACACAATTAAAAATATGTTCGAAAAGAAATAGACTTGAAAAAAAAATGGTGTTCGTTTATAAGCTCGCGGAACTATTATTGATTTTAAATTACAGCAGTGTTTATATCTGTACCTCAGAACCCGAACCACCGAAGTCCAAAAATTGTGTTTTTCATTTTATTATTGTATGTTATGTAAACACTTAGTCTGCATCAATCTAGTTAGAGAGAATCTAGTATGAGAACGTTATTGCATAAAAGAAATTACTTCACAATTATTTAGCAGCCTTAAAAAAGCGGCAGTACCATCCTTTGCATGCATCCGACAATAGTTTTCGCCCTCTAATGAAAAGTTGCCGAAATAAAATTACGTCAGTCTGGTTCTAAGGTACACGTATTTTGTTTCCTAAAATAACAACAATGTACTCCAAAAGATGTGTAATTTGAAGGCGCATATCACATCACGACACTCATTCTCTGTTGTATAACTGAACAAAATTACAACAGTTGTCCATTGTGAGCGCGTCTACGCCTTTTTTTTTTATTTTTTAACATTATGCTAGTTGCGGTACATGTTTTGCTGTAAAGTTCTCTGGCGTCATAACGGCAATTTTCCTTAACAAAACGACCGCAATAAATCGTACGCGATTTGTCGCTAGCCGATATTGGCCCAATCATGATGCATGAGCATATGCTATGCGCTTTTCTATCTACCGATTCAATGACGATTGTGCGGTTTCCCTCGAGCCGCTGTCATTTATCGGTTTTTTTTCATAGAAAATTCTAGTACTTCTTTTCGTATTGGCGGTGTGATTATTCAAAAGAGAGCAACGGCATACGAAAAAATATTAGTTGAATGGAAAAGCAGTGCAATAGTCGGCACTTAATACCATACTTAGAGCTGCAGTATTACTGGCTGATTTTTGTCTTTATTGTGTCGTTAAGTGGAAAACCGCAATAAGAGTAATAAACATCGAGACAATATCCTTCTTGTAACACAACTCGTATTACATGTCGGGGATTCAGAGATGTTTGCCAAAATTTTTTGCGGGAACATTATGCAGTATTTGCGCCAAATTTTCACGCAGTATCTTTACGACATAGATGTTTTTTTTTAGTTACATTAATGATTCTTGAATCCTGCAAGGAACTGTTCATAACCATCATTTAACCATAATTAGCAATGTTGAAACTAATATGAAGGGTATGACTCCCCCCCCCCCCCGCCACGCACGATGGCGTTCTGCTCTGAATTGCTAAAAATCATTACCCAGAAGGAAACCTCCCAAAAAGGAACCTTTTTTTTAAATATACACCGCAAAAGTAAGAATGACGCAGTTTATATCATACCCCTTCTTTTTCTGATGGTAACAACTGAAAAAAAATCATTTTCAATAATCTAAGTCTATTGGTTTTTTCACTAAGACTTTGTTTAACATAGAAGAACTGTTCCGTATAGTGAAACGATTGTTTCAGTGCTTAGGTGTTTTAATGCAATCAGTTTAAATTGTCAATATTTACAAAATTAAACATGCACTCAAAATTCAAACCTCGAGGGATTATTGCAACATTGACTCACATAATATTTACAAATCCATTATAATTACAAATACATTTATTTTGAAGGTGTACAAATAGAAACACAATGAAACGTAAATCGAAGCAGCAAAATTACTTTCCTTGTTGACATTATTTCTTTAAAAAGCGTTTGAGATGCTCAAATAGCAATTATATTCTAAGCTCTATTACAATTTATGTATTCTAAATGTTTTTTAATGTTATAAATAGTTTAAAAATAGGTAAACATTTTATTATATTGTGATTGTACTAAAACAAAGGCATTAAACGCTGGAAAAAGCATTTCGATATGAAGTTCTTTTGTATCTGCTCTTTTTGAAAAAAAAAAAAAAAATGAAACAAAACACATAAAATTTATTTAGATAAAATCTAAAACATTTTTTTTTTGTTTCTTTTTTTTTTTACGTGTAGAGGTAAACCTATTATTTTATAAAAACTTGCCAAATAAATAAAATTGCCAATGAATGGATTAAATTCATGTGCATTTTCTTCATGTGTGTGTCCGTGTGTGTGTGTCAGACCGAGAACTTACACCACCCGAAGAATCAAGGGGCGCTGGACCGCCGAGGAGGTTAGGCAGGGTCGACCCACCCGGTAGCTGGCTCCAAGTCCAATCTAAAAGAGGAATCACATGGTAACAGAGGTAAAAAATGAAGAGAAATAGCAATTCGTTATTGCTCAAAATAATTATAATAACAATAATAATAATACTAATAATAATAATAATAATAATAATAATAATAATAATAATAATAATAATAATAATAATAATAATAATAATAATAATAATAATAATAATAATAATAATAATAATAATAATAACTAAACGTCCTTTAGATATCTAACAATTGCTTCATTTTTTTAAAAATATTTCTTAAAGGTCACTAAGTATTTTAAAATGAACAGCTATAGCGCTTTTTAGTCGTTGAAGAGTACTTTCTAAATTTCTTTAGAACAGTTACTTAAAAAACCAGAACAATATCACCTTTGGCATTTTCGCGTGCCAGGAGAGCATTGCTGAGTATCTCAAACGAATCAGAAACTAAACAGTTTGCTTAGCAGGTTCAGTGTTAAAACCACTAACAAAAAAGTTACAGTGCGAAAAATATTTCCCATACGTGCATTCAACGCATGTTAACTCTCTCTCTTTCCCTAGGGGAGGGGGGTGTAAGTAATAACATTAATTTTGCGTATAAAATAAATGAGTTTTCAGTACGGTTTTAAAACAAATAAGACACCCCACTCGAAGTTCCACTTCAAGCTAAAAGAATGCATTTTCAAAAAAATGAAGAAAAAATTTCCCTGCGATGTACGGCAAAAGTTTTTCTTTTTTTTTTTTTTCAATTTGCATTCAAAAAGTCACCCCCCCCCCCTTGAAAAAAGAAAAACTAAACACAAAAAAACATATTATTAAATTTTTGCTGTGGTCAAAATATTTTCGCTTATAAGTAAAATATTAACTACAAAACCCTGCGAAATTTTAACTTTTGGAAAAGTACAAAAACAGTTTTCGCTGATTCTTAGATATTTGGACTATTGATTTCATCAGATTTTTTTTTAAAAATCGTTTTGTATTTTTTCTATAATTCTGCTTAAAAAATAACTATTTCGACCAATTTTAACTGCAGTGTATGGCATCACTGCTTTACCACCTATATAATCTATTATATTGCTTCATATTGATTTTTCAGCAATAAATTGCGTTTTATAGATCTAAATTTAAGAAGGAAGATCAAATATGCCAAATTTTTACTCATCCGCGTAGCAAAAACATAGTTATAGCTCATTAGTAAAAAAAATACCGAAAAAAATAAAACACTTCGGAAGTGCAGTATATTTATAAAGATTGCCTACCAAACTTGATCAAAATCAAAAACTATTATGACACGAAAATATATTTATTTTATGTGGAACATAATGTTTTGAAGATATAAACAATGTTTAAAAATATTATGAAACACTTTTTTCCTGTAAAAAAATCACATATTAACATATTTTTATAAGTCGAAAATAGCTGTGAAGAGTATGCTAAAAATTCGTCCGTTTGCAATATGCAAAAAATAAAGGCTCTATTTCAAATGCAACTTGTATTAACTGACCTTTTTTTACGAAAATGCCCAATCACTTTGTTAAATGCTACATTTATGAAATTATCTTTTGCGAATCCCTGCAGAATAAAACTACTGGGAGAACACTCGAAAATCTTGCACTGCATTCGATCTATACTATACACGGCATATCGTAAGATATTTTCCATTTGAAATAAAACAGCTTAGTTGAGCTGAACAAGCTGAATCACTTTTAAAATTTTATTAGTGCGGAATATCACGAGATCACATTCTAATCCAGAGAGACTAAAATGCTTACCTGATACCTGAAGAATATTGAATCATTTCAACCAATATGTTCAATTTTTCGCAACGCAAATAAATAAATAAAGTATGCATTCTTAAAGTGTATTCCTATAGCTGTCCTATTGTATCCTGTATTCCTATAGTAATCCTATAGCTGTAAAAGTCTTAGGTATGTGTTTTGAAAATTGCTAAAATTCACGAAATAGCTTAGTGAAATTGTTAATTTAAGCCAAACTTAAACAAATTTTACACTGCCGTTGTCAAAAATTGGTATTGATGATTTTATGATTTTGTTCGATTATTTTTCTTGGGGATTTAAAAATGATGTGTTATTAATTAGCAACATTTACTTATAAATCATTGTTTGATACAGGGCCAGCTGGGTTTTGTGTGTTAATATTGCCACGGCCAAAAAGTTTTCATCTAGAAAAGTTCATGTAGAAAAAAACAATACAGCATTCACCTTATCGAACAACATATGTTTTAACTGACGGTGTTCGATTAAGCAGGGCATTTTTCTAACAATCATTCAAATGCATTACACTATAAAAATAGTAAAATAATGTTTCAAACTTTTCTGTTTCAGACATGAATTATATTTATTTATTTCTTTTTGGGGGAAGGGAGGCTAGAGTTTATCTGAAATGCGTATGAATCGCTCTGATTGAAGTACAAAAGTATTTTTGCTCTCGCTCTTTCTTTCACCTTTTTTTTTTTTTTTTTGACGTAAAAAAATTCTTATAAGAGTCTCTTTAAAACTATCGCAGTTTATTTAGTTTAAGTCTGGCCTATGTAGTTGCATACCCACGTTGTATGCACAAAGCGATCCCGAAGGGGCTTTAAACAGGAGACAGTTTTTATTCCCTTCTAAGCTATATATCTGATACGGTGAAGGGAGCTTTGAGTTCGATTGTGAGCAGCTCTTCCGACAGACTCTTTAATCCCCGGTCCACTAAGCTAGCTCTGCCGCGCCCATTTACCACAGGAGGCGATCTTTAAAAATTATTACTGGCCAGATTTCAGTCGTGTGGAGAAAACCATGAAAAAGTCCATGTTTAAGGACTCAGTTCGGAGAAACTTTGTTGAATTAACCACGAAACACAAGCAAAAAGAATAACAGAAAGAATTAGAGATGGTGTGAAGAGGATTTTTTTTCCCGACGATCCGAATACCGAAGCTTCGGCTGCTGTTCATATTGAAATTTTAGCCTTTAACGTGTAATACATGCATGCAATAGGATTCTATACTCCATATATATCAATATTCTTAGTGTTACTTAACATGTTTAGCGTAATACAACAGTTTAGCAGTTTCGTCGAAGCACCGAATATCGAAGCCTCCGCTAACATATCGAAATTTCAACATTAAATGCATTAATAAATGCATACAATATAATACTTTTTTCCATATGATTTATACGTTTCCTGGTTTTACACAACTTTTTTAGATTACTGTTTCATTTTTAAATTAATTTCACAAGTTTATTTATTTTTGCTTTGTACTAGTAGTAACAGAAAAGCGGACAGTTCTCATTTTTCTTTATATAATAAGCGATATGAAGCATTAATTGGAGCATGAAAAACATACTCCACAGTCAAGTTATTGCTTGTCATAAAACCAACTGATACGATCAAACATTAAATCACGCAATAGTTTAACTAGAAATTAGCTGTTATTTACATTTTATTGTAACATTGTGTAACAGATCGTATCTAAATATCGTTAATTAAAAAAAAAAAAATAAGAATAAGTTAACGTTATGTTAAAGTCCTACACATGCATTCTTCTTTACTTATTATTCAGTATTCAGATATTAAATGAAATATTTTATGCATTTTTTTTTTTGAAATGTTTATATCAAAAAGAATCATATTGAAAGTAAGCATTTTCTTTGAAGAAACAAATAAAATCGAAACTTAGTATCTTTCATCAAAATTTGGTGTGTAAGGAATGGGAACTGTCTTCATATTAGGCTTAATAAAAATAAATAAAAACTCAGCAATTCAATTTACTTTTAGTCGATTCTCAGGATATTTATAATGCTGGAATAATATTAATAATCTTGAACCATATCTGGAAAATTGGTTAAACTTTGACAACTTATCGATACATTTAAGAAAAACTGAAATTTAAAATGTGACTTTTTTTTTTCAAAAAATCTTCTATTATTGTTTTTAATATTGACTTTTTTTTGGATTTGGCGATATTTTGATGATGCATTAAGCCACTTTAAATGCCTTCACCATCTTCATTTTACTTTAACGAGGACGTAAACTAAAAAAACTGAAGCAGAACAGCAGAACAAATTACACAAATCATTAATAATATTTTTAATGCCATATATAATAGTTATGAAGAAATTATGAATTTCTGAAACTTAAATCGTGTTAGAAGACTCATTTATTAGTCAGAACAATGTATGAAATGAATGAATAGTATTTAATAACTGATGTCATGCAAAATCAGAAGTGTAGACTACAGTAAATGGATTTACAATTTACCACATTTCTCATTACATACAACATTCCTTGCTAGTGAATTTCCAAGTAGTCAGACTTAAATTATTGAAAACCAAGCTGACAAATCCGTAACATCTTAAATATGTAACTTCGTAGTATTCCCACTTAATAATTATAATAGGATAGCAAATGAAACATGCAAGTTTGATTTCCAACAGAAATGCTAAGCATTTTTACTCTATTTTCTGTAAAGCGAAATAAGAGTGTTAAAATGCAGTTGCTTGCTCGAATAATATATGAACTACACGTTTGAGCATGTTACTTCTACAAACAAACCTCTATCCTGTCCAAGAATCAATTTCGGAGCTTCATGGTATATCTGAAAGGTTTCTAGTAAATATTTGATACTCGTGTTTTAAACTTTCAATGGTGACTTCATTACCAATCAGTGTAAGTATTCAGTGGCAGTTCTTAGGAGACCAAATCAACCTATGCAGCATTTATAAGGCCGATTTCAATTCAGTATTTGCGTGCGCTCTATTTGTAGGATGTTGTCATTTCTAAAGAGCTAGAATGATAAAACTCTTCTCTACTAAAAGGGGAGAGGGAACAATGCGTCACAGGTACTGTGGAATAAATATAAGAAAAAATATTATTCATAAAACGTTTGAAAAGTGTGCCATCTTGAAGGGAAGCTATAGCCGTTTTTATTTTTACTATTACTGTGGAAAAAAAACAGGAACGTTTGACTTTTGTGAATTTGAGATGTAAAGGAGAATGGAGTGAACACGGTCAAAAAAAAAGTCATTTTTATGTATTTATTTATTTACGTTCTTGAATTTTAACTAGCTCAATTTGTTAAAATATGCCATTTGATCAATAAAATAGGTAAAAAGTTCAAGAGTTATGAAAAATATCTTGATTTTTTTTCACAAATTTTATTTTACAATAATTAGCAACACAATTCATACATTTGTTTATACGTCAGTCAAACTGTAATTGAGTTTAACATTTAATCACACTAAAGTATCGAAGTGCTAAATATAGCAATTGTTTATCAAATACGAAATACAAAAAACTATCACAAATAACTACAAAATGAAATAAAATATTCATGTTTTGACTTAATAGGGGCAATAGTTGTCGAGAAGTATTGCTTTCGCGGACAAGGCAGTTTCATGATTTCTATCCGCAAAATTTGCGCCACTTCAGTCACCAGCTTTAGGTGTCTTCTTTCCGAAGCATATGTTCTGTTTGAAAATTTTGATGAGACGATAGTTGGAGATATCATCCGTTGTGATCCCTGAATCAATGTCTGTCACATCCTTGATTATAGGATACACTGCTATTTGTTTTTAGACACATACATTGATCTTGTTGAAATATTCGACGTATGAAAGATCGAAGTTAAGTTTTGTGGAAATCTTTAAAATACCGGGTGTTTCATATTGAATGTGACAAAAAGAGAACACAACTGTGAAAGTTGTAATAAATATATTTAGAAAACTGAAATTTGCCTCAAAACTACATTTATTCAAGTTTCTACAGGTGTTTAATATGTGCCTCTCTGGTGACACGGCAAATGTCTACACGGTAATCAAACTCCTGCCACATTCGTGATTGCATATCCCTTGCGATGGAGTTCAACACTGCAGGTATTCGCTGCTTCTGATGAAGTCCTGATGAAGTGCAGACACATAAACACATTGTCTTTAACAAAACTCCAGTGAACAAAATCACTGGGCGTTAGATATTTTCCCTGTGGCCAAATAAAACTAATATAATTGTAGTTGCAGAATAAATATTCTTCGGCTGTATAAATCCATAACAGCAGTCACACTGCGCTATTCTTTTTGTCCCATTCAATATAAAACACCCTGTATGTATTTGTACACTTAGATCTACTTGTACTTCTAGTTTTCATCACCCATCGCAGTACCAGTTCAAGTATGTCTGAACAATTGTCTGTCCCCATCGCTATGGGCCGCGGTGGCCCGATCGGTAAGGCATCGGACTCGTGTCCGGAGGGACCCGGGTTCGATCCCAGCCGATCAAAGATCCACCGTCTTGATTAATGGTGGCTGGGAGGCGTTAAAAATGTCGTGGTCACAAAGTCCTCCAAGTGAAACGATACCTCTGGGGGTCCTGGGCCTAGGGTTTGCTCGACCCTAGGTTCTGGTTCAAAATTAATAACAGAGCGCCCTTCAGGGCCCTATCCCGGTTAAACCACGAAGCTGTGGTAGGTACGGGGGACCCTGGAGGTGTGAAATGAAATGAAATGTCCCCATCGCTACAAATATTCCTCCTGATAAGCAAAGAAGGCATTGCGCTGAATGGCAGGACCAACGATTCAATTGTGCTTCGGGATGGGCTGTCGTGACCTCGCACACATCCTTAAGCAAGACTTACAATTGCATTATGCTTTCTTAGCCGTGTAATTCAAATTAACCTCTTTGTATTAATATTGGTTTCATATGACGTGTGGCCCAGTCTCATATCATGCTGACACAAAGTCAGAAAATTCGATGATACGTGAACTAAGTTGCTCAACTTGCATTTTCTAAACATCATTTCATAATAAACGACTCTTGTTTTATAATTTTAGAGTTGTTATGGCGAGCTCCTGAACTATTACGAGAACCAAATGCTCCACCTTGTGGGACACAAAAAGGGGATGTTTATTCTTTCGGTATTATTCTCTACGAAATAATCTTTCGCTCTGGACCTTACGGATTAAAAGAAAAAACTCCCTCAGGTAAGTAATTAATTACTGATGTTAGTAATACACTAGGTGGCCAAAAGAATCCGGACACTTTCAAAAATTTACATTTTTAGATATAACTCGAGAAATAAGTGATCAATTGTTCTTTAACTTCAGTCATACAAAATATATTCTTCACCGAACATTTCCAAGTTGAAATTAAATTACCCTTGCATTTGGGGGACGATAAGAAGGGGGGTCGAAAGAAAAACCACTTTTTGACCATAACTCTTTGAAAATAGCTCGGAATAAGCTATGCATTTCAGTAATTAATTAGCATACTATGTATAATTACTGTACAAATTCAAATGAACGTACCACTCTTACTTCCGAAGATATGAAACATTTTTTAAAAAACGGCAATTTTATTTGAAGGGTTTTGCTCATAACACGCAGAGTTTTTGATCAAACCTTATCAAAACTTCAGGAAAGATGACAAAATACAAGAGAAAGAACATACTAAAACGGTTTTTAAAAATATTAAAAATCCGATGAGATATGAACGTTAAAAGGAAATAATTTTGCACGGCGCATGCGCGAAAGACAGAAATTTATAACTACAAAAATATTGTAGCCTGGTGTATACTGCATCTTATAAAAAAAGTTCCAGTTGAATATCGTAAAAATTGAAAAAGATATCAGCGATCTAGTGAGCTGTAATTCATTCATTTGCAGTCAATTCATAAATGGAGAGGGGGTGTTCACAAATAGTGTAGGGACAATCGAGCATATTTTTCAATGTTAAATTGTATACTGTTTAAAAATTTATATTTGGCATAGAAGTCACATTTCGCCCGTTCGGCCAAAAAGACCTTATAAGTAGGTGGCCAAAAGTATCCGGAGACCCCCTGAAACGTTGGTTTTGAACGATGACGAAATAACCTTTATTTTAAAAATAGCTCTTTGTGGACAGGCCCTCACTATGTATGTATTGTCTACGAATGAATGAAATACAGTTCACTAGATCGCTGATATCTTTTTCAATTTTCATGATATTCAACTGGAACTTTTTTTATAAGATGCAGTACATACCAGGCTACAATATTTTTGTAGTTATATATTTCTGTCGTTCGCGCATGCGCCGTGAATTTTTTTTTCCTTTTAACGTTCATATCTCATTGGATTTTTAATATTTTTAAAAACCGTTTTAGTATGTTCTTTCTCTTGTATTTTGTCATCTTTCCTGAAGTTTTGATAAGGTTCGATCAAAAACTCTGCGTGTTATGAGCAAAAACCCTTCAAATAAAATTGCCGTTTTTTGAAAAATGTTTCATATCTTCGGAAGTAAGGCTGGTGCGTTCATTTGAATTTGTATAGTAATTATACATAGTATGCTAATTAATTACTGAAATGCATAGCTTATTCCGAGCTATTTTCAAAGAGTTATGGTCAAAAAGCGGTTATTCTTTCGACCCCCCTTCTTATCGTCCCCCAAATGCAAGAGTGATTTAATTTCAACTTGGAAATGTTCAGTGAAGCCTATATTTTGTATGACTAAAGTTAAAGAACAATTGATCACTTATTTCTCCAGCTATATGTAAAAATGTGAATTTTTGAAAGTGTCCGGATACTTTTGGCCACCTAGTGTACTAACTCTTAGCATTTGCAATTACAATGTGAATTGTCAATTATGTTTAAAACATATTTTTAGCAAGAGTGCAGTAAGATTGCACCACCAGCTTGGTTATGCCATCCGGAGACTACATATTCGCTTCTATTTTAACTCATCAGTCTGGAATAAGCATAAACATAGCTAGAGACAAGAAACCATCTTATAAAAACTAAGACTGCCAAACAAACTGGTAGCTAAAGTAAATTTAACACACCAGCGAGAGACCGCAGCAGTGGGACGATTCAACTCGTAAATTGAAGGCTAAGCTTGGATAATAAACACTAAGTTAATTTACTATAAATTAATTTGTCCATTTTAAACTGATGATTTCTAATAAAGAGGAAACTGCAGTCTCTGTATTATAGACAAAGCTGAGCTACAAAAGCTGGATTTTACTGCTTAATACAGTAAAATTGCTTGCAGCTATTTGGTCTTTCAGTTTTTGGATAAAACTGTTTCAAAAGTGAAAGAAAAAACACTTACGAAGAGAAGAAAAAATTTAAATAATAAAAAATGGCATTTTAACTAGCATCATAAACAAAAAATACAGAAATAGTGCGAACTTTGATTTTGAAAAAGCTCAGCAAGCCCCTGATGATAGAAGGTGATAACTAGTATTTCCTTTGTCTCTTACTATTTTCTAATGATTATTTTCTTCTTACTTGTTAGTAGATCAAAATTATCTGCATTAAGAAATTGTGTTTCTACATTTTCCTACATGATAGCCGTGAAATATAAACAGAAAAATAATAATGCTACACAAATATATATCCCAAACTTATAGGATTTCTTATAGTGTTTTACAACTTTTCTCATAAACCATTCCTTTTTAGCCTCTTTAATCACTTTGGACAGTTTTTACTTACTCACCTGCATTGTTTAAGTTCGGAATCCAACAAGTAAAACATCATTTATTGCGAGAAAGAAAAGTTAAAACGATTAAAAAAGTCTATGCTTCCGAATTAAAATATTTTTACTAGTTGTAAAGGATGTGATTGAGCTCTTATTTCAAATACTTTTAACAAACAAACATTTGTAAAAATAAATGTATGCTGTAATAGAGACTTTTTGTCATAAGGGCCTTTCGACGAAAATCCACCATTTTCTCCCGTAAGTCACACTTTTATATTTCATTAAAAAGTAGAAGAGCTTTTTGCTTGAGAAATCCCACACTGGTTTGTGATTTTTTTAATCAACAAAATTTCTTTCATCAACATTTAAAATTACTATTTTTTGCGAAATTCATGAGCGGTAAATGCGGGACAAGATGATTGAGTTTTCGTGGAATGGCCCTCAAGGGGTCACAGTACCCCAAAAATGACCAAACGACCAAAATTCATTTTATTGTTTATTTCAAAAGTAAAAGTAATTTAAAATACTCAGGAAAAGAAGCATTGCTCTAGTTCAATTGTTTAAGAAGTTATAAAGGACTTTATGGCATAAACACTATATATTCTAATTGAAAAGAAAAACTTTAAATTTCTTTTTCTCGATGTTTAGTTTTTAATGTTTCCATGTTAGTGGAATCGCTAAAGATTTTTTTTCTATTAAAGATACAGCTTTAAAACTATATTTTTTGCGTTAAGAATACTATACTCAGCAAAATTGTGCATTAAATAAGCATTTTATAATTTACTAAAAATTTTAGACCTTGTTAAACCTCTAGAAACAAAATGTTCTAAGAATTTTTTACGCAAAAGGTCACAAAATATTTTCAAATCAATAAAATATTTTCTAGAAAATGAATACACAGATTTTTAGAGGTAATGCTTGTGACTATTTATCAAAAAGAAATTTTGAAATAAGTGCAAAAACAAAAAAACCTTAGGATTTTTAAAAAAATGAAAATTTGTCTTATTTTTTTTTCCTAAAAAAATTGCGCAACATTTTCAATGTTTGAAAATAAATAATTGATTGTTAAATAAGTAAAAACAAGTAAAGGTACTGTGACCCTTTTAATAAAAAATTTGAGCATTATTCAGGATTTAGTAAACTGTCTGATACTTCATTGAAGCACTTTTTTGATTAAGGGATTTCTTTTTTTTTTGTGCCCTCAAAAATCTAGAAGTTATAAAGTCTGTGATGCGTCGTGACCAATGTCCTCCATTTCGACCGCGTGTTACAAAGTCGGAGGATTGTTTCGACTGTGTTGTAGATTGCATGCAAGAATGCTGGTCAGAGGAACCTGAAGAGCGACCCGACTTCAAAACGATTCGTACAAAGCTCAGGCCAATGAAGAAAGGAATGTAAGTTTTGCGATTCATTTATCATTTGCTGTGGTGATATGCCTAAACTATGAATCCGTTGCTGTTTTGATCTAGCAAAAATAGATAAATCATCTTTATCGAAACACCTGTTTTAAAAAAAATATCACGCCACAGGGGAAAATGCTACTATGAATGCTAGAAATTAAAATGATACAATATTTATTTGTGCCAGGATATAGTTACATTCCATTAAAATAAAAAAAGTTACTCAAATGCCGACCAAGACGCAAAATTTTAAAGATTTCATTCCTTAAACTATTTGTAGTAGCGATTCGTCTAAACTATCCCTCAATTGCTGATGCAATTTAAAAATAAGAACTATATTGTCACCATCAAGGAAAGGAGTAACAATCGACCCAAAATTCGATGGCTAGGTCACTAAACTTAAAAAAATCAATTTTAACTAAGAAATAGCAAAGTACAATGAAAAGCCTGTGATATAAAAAGTAAATCTACCCAGATCTATAAAAAATCACAAAATTTCAAAGTTTTTAGAAGTATTTTTATTTTTTTGCTTAATTCCTTGCATAAAAAAAGGTTCCAAATAACACCGTGACGCATGGTACTTTATTCTTTTGTCTATTTTTTTTTTTTAATTTTCACATTTTTAGATCGCTTTTAATATTTTTAAAACAGTATTTACTGAAATAAGTACCGTCCTTTAAGCACTGAAATGGTTCTTTCACAAAAACTGGGACAGTGATTTTAGCAGATGCATATGACAAAAACGTAAACATAGCCATTCAACGCACATCAGTTGTTCTTCATATTTTTACACTAAAAAAATGAGCCGCTGTTTTTATAGTATAATACTGTAAGCAGGCGTTCCAATTCAAAACTGCAAAATGCACAATAATAAGCTGTAAAACTAGCAATTTTACAGTTTCTTACAGTAAAATAAGCAATTTTACAGTTTATTGCCATAAAAATTAGCTTTATTATACTGTAAACACAACAGTATAATACTGGCAGCAGAGGTTGCAGCTTAAAACTGTAAAATGCACAGTAATGAACTGTAAAATTAGCAGTTTTACCGTTTATCACTGTAAAATGAGCAATTTTACAATTTAGTAATGTAAAATGAAAAATTTTACAGCATTTCATTTTTACAGTGTAGTTTTTAAGTTATGGCTTTTGATAAATTGTTTTTAGGAAGCCTAATATATTTGACAATATGCTGGCTATGATGGAGAAATATGCAAATAACTTAGAAGCTCTTGTAGATGAGAGAACTGATCTCCTTATTGAAGAAAAAAAGAAGACAGACGCTTTACTGTACGAAATGCTTCCCAAGTAAGTAATTTGTTTTCAATTTCGTAATGAGAAAAGTGCTTTACGCTGTGGGACATCAAATATTAGTTTTTATAACTACAGTGTTTAATTCATACACTGCAAAAAAGGAACTGTTGTTTTTACAGTATAATACTGGAAGCTGAGGTTCCAGTTTCAAACTGTAAAACGCACGGTAATCAACTGTAAATTTAGCAATTTCTGTTTATTATTGTAAGTTTCAGCAATTTTTACATTTTATTACTATAAAATTAGCTGTATTATTCTGTAAAAACAACCTTCATTTTTTAGTGTAGCTATGAATTTATTACTTAAGAGCAAGTTTTGTTATCCGTCAGATATTTTAGACATAAAAACATCCCTAGCAGCATCATCTCATCGGCCGATGATCGGCCATTCATCGAAACCCGATGAAATTCTTATCGGCCGATGATCCAATATGTCTCATCGGCCGAGCAGAATGGGAGCAGCAAAATCCGATGAGAATACGATAAGATTTGGAGCAATTTACGAGCAGAACAGTCCCGTGCCGAGGAATTTCATCGGGAAACTTGATCGGAAGGATATCGTTTTCCGACGGAATATAGCTCATCTTATTTTCATCGGGAAAGTTGATCGGAAGGATATCGCTTTCCGATGAAAAGTAGCTCATCGAAAACCGTGCTCGGATACTGATCGGAACGATGTCATCGTGCGTTACAGGATCAGTTTACGAGGAGTTTGTTGATCGGCCGAGCAAAATGCGATGAGTTGATGCTACTTGGGATTGTTAAATTACTTATTACTTACTGTTTTAAAAATACTTTTTCTATGAAATTCACTTTTAAAACGTTACTTACCTTACAGGGGGATGTACTCCCCAAAGCTTTCGGAGCAAAGACAAAATAGTTTATTTCTCCTGCGCTTAGCAAAATAATCTTAAAATTTAATTTTCCGGCTTTCAAGAACTTTACGTTTTTCCAAATTACATCACACTAGAACTATTCTTGTATTACTACAAACTAAAATTATTTGTCTCTCTTAAAATGATATAATGCGGCAATGTATGTTGAACATTATCCTGGGACTCCACATTCACAAGACTTGTAACTTAATGTACTGGTTCTGTTTTACATTTCTTCCATTTATAAAGTACGACTCTACTAACGTGCATTGCGAAAGTTTTGATATGCTCTTAAGACTTTAAGAATTTTATTTTTAAATAATTGCCTCGTTTAAGGAATTTGTTTTTTATTTTTAGTACATGCAAAAAAAAAAAAAAAAAAAAAAAAACTTCTTAGAGTTTTCTTTAGAAAAATAATTATATTTCAAAGAGCATCCTAAATGTGTAAAATGCCGTTTTTTTTCATGTAACACATGCAAATCATTGGTCCTACATGCATGCATGCAGAAAAAAAAGCAACCAAGTAAATTTACGTGTTTTGTCAAGAAAATATTTATTAACTTAGTTATGAGAAAGCCATTTTAAATTAATAATCGATAATGTGACATTTGACTGCATTGTAAATATATATTTATCAACAAATAATCCAAAAGCAAAACTGACCCCAATACTTTTAAACGTATTTTGGACACATGATTGAATATTTACGGACAGTTTATATACTAACAACATTGTGTATATAACTGTACATGTTTTGCGTACCTTTAGACAATTTTTTTAATCCGTTTCTGAAGCTAGTAAACTTTTGGCATTAGATAGTTTAAGATAAAAAAACCAGAACTCAATATTTAGTTAACTACTAAAAGGAAAAATCACGAAGGTGTATTACGAGGTGCATTCAAGTTTTTAGGCCTCCAATTTTTTTCTTACTAACTACTCACCCAAAAACTTTCAAACTGGTGTAACTTCTCGATGTAATCGCCCTGCAGACGTACACATTTTTCACAACGTCGACGCCATGATTCCATGGCCACGGCAAAAGTTTCTATAGGAGTCTGTTTTGACCACTGGAAAACGAATGAATGCACTGTTCGAGTGAGGAAAACGTAGCCATTTTATGTGTCCAAAACAGTTTTCATTCTCGACGCTGCTGCTGCAATTCCATCTGTCGTACTGTGCTGCCAGTTCTGTGACGTATTGAGAAGGAACGCAAGCTCATTTTAAACTAATGCACGTGTTTATATTTCTTTTCAGTTTTGAGAAAATAAAACGAAGGCCTTAGAACTTGAATGCACCTCGTACTTATTTTTATTTTAGGAAGATTAAAGAATAAACATAAATAGAAGTAGGGAATATTATCTACTAAACAATATAAATAAATAAATAACTTATAGAAATAAACATATCATATTTGATCTTGAACTGTTTTGTGGCGTCATTATTTCAAAAGTTAAAAAAAAAGCCAGTTAGACGCATCAATACTATTGATGTTCGTTCTCTGGTATGGTACACTGTTATAAACTGTAAGAGAAAAAAAGATCCAAGTTAATTACGAAGAAACATTTAAAAAGATAAATTATGCTTTAGTTGAAATCTTTTTAATTCAAAAAATTAATATATTTTTAAAAATCAAAAGTAAGTTTTAGTGCCATCTGGGAGACTTAATAATGTCTTTCAAAAGATAAGTTTCTACGCCATAATATGATACATTTTGGAGAAACAAAACTTTCTATCACTAAAAACTTTAAAAATACAATGGCTGTTTACAAAGAAATTCCTAGAATTTCACCAGTAATAGAAAATTTGGAATGGTAACATTTCTGAATATTAAAGCTATAATTGGAGTGAACTTAGTTATAGCACTCTGCAGCCTAATTAACTTGCCCGTGCTGTTTTATAAAAATTCTTTTTTTCAGATATGTAGCTGATCAATTAAAGAAAGGAAACAAAGTTGAAGCCGAATCGTTTGATTGCGTAACTATTTATTTCAGCGATATTGTTGGTTTCACATCAATGTCTGCACAAAGTAGTCCGCTCCAGGTAATATTGCCTTAAAAATGAAAATAATTTCCAAAACGCTACGCATTTTATCTAGTGTAACTAACATGTAGAATTTACGAAAGTAATGCCAGTAACTTAAAAAATATATTGCACGATGGGAACTAAAATAAAGTGAAATTTTTAGAATGTATGAAGGAGTTATAGGATTGTTGATTGTAGTAATCTAAAAGTCATTGCATTTGTATAATGATGTCAGTTCTTTTAACAATACATTCATACGTGGAGCAATACACATCAAATCCGTGCCCTGGTAGGCCAGTCGTTTCAGGATCAGATTTTTCAACTGTCTGCCCCCCCCCCCCTTGATTTTAGACAGCAAAACATATGCACCTAGGTTTTTATTTGTTGTTTCTCCCTATAAAATGCATTAAGTAAGTGCTTGTTTCCCCCCTCGACTCCGGTCATTGAAATGTTTATCTTGTGCCTGGTTCTTACGCACATGCTAAGTTTTAACGAGCAATTTACTGACAGCACGTAAGTTTTTATGAATTCACTTATGGAGAAGTTTCAACCGCAAATAAAGATTTTTTTTGCTGACCTTAACAACTTTGAAAAAACATGCTAGGTGAACGTTGCCAAGCAACCGAGAGAGTTGACACTAGAGCTTTCTAGGGAATATGAAAAGAGCTCTTATTCTTTCGAACTCATACTCTGCAAAAATAACCGGCTCTTTTTCTTAATTAAAGTTTAAGTTGTTTTAATTCCAAAATGGGAAAAGTTTTCCGTTGACATTGTAGTTATTTTAATTGAAATAATTCATTACCTATAATGATATTTCTTGTTTCACTTCTAGGTGGTTGATTTTTTGAACGATCTTTACACGTGTTTTGATTCTATTATCGAGCACTACGACGTGTATAAAGTGGAGACAATTGGAGATGCGTACATGGTCGTTAGTGGATTGCCTATTCGCAACGGAGATATCCATGCTGCTGAAATCGCGTCGATGGCATTGCACTTGCTCGAGGCCATCAAGAAGTTCACCATTCGACACAGACCGGATGAAACGCTTATGCTCAGGATAGGAATACATTCAGGTTTTGTATGAATTTGTTATTTTAACGTAAACCAAATTCATTAGTTTGTTTCCAAAGAAATTCCAATTGATAAAAAAACAAATTGTTCTATTAGTTGAAAAAAAAATTAACTTTTAAACAGAATATTTATGCTATTTTGTTGACATATTTGTTTCAATACCACCGATTATAGTTCTGGACCTGTATGGTTATAATATACCTTAGCGGAGTCGCTTCGTTTTAAAAATATTCACACACAGAAAGTTCTATTGTTTTCAATGTTACTTAAAATTATAAATGTGTGCTAAAATTAATACAATTTTGAACACAGTAGTTAGAACAAATGGAAAAACAATCTCACAGCATACAAGGTTTAGGTACAAAATAATAGTCGATGAGAGAAATCTTCATGTAGGGGAAAGTAGGGTAAAACCGGGTACCTAAGGTTTGAAGGCTCCCAAAACTCATAGTTTTTAACATAGAGGAACAAAATTTGGCAAAAGTATGATCTACTTATCTGTTAATGAAACAGCAGTCTTGAAAACATTTCAGTTTTTTTTTCTGAATTTTTACAAATTTCTTTGTAAAAAAAGTCATTTTGCCCGGTTTTGCCTCACTTGTGGGGTAAAACCGGGTAGATATGTTATTGCTATGGGAAAATAAAAAATTTAAAAGTTTCCACAAAATTCAAGTTTTATTTAGCAACATGTGTTAACTGCTGTCATAAAATATCATAATTAGTATAACAGGACACATTAATGAGCTGTAAGTTAGTTTAACTGTCTTTAGACTTAATTTTTTGCTGTTGCCTTTTCTTTGATTCATTTTTCCTTCTATCAGGGTTTTTTTTTTGTCCACCTTTGGTCTTCTTTTTATCATTGATTGAAGTTGACGTTTGTATGGGGAGCCCGTCAAAATTACAGTTTTACCTTTTCTTTTGTCCTCCTTCGCCCGTGTCTTTCTCTCGGTGTACGGTGGAGGCATTAATTCGGAAGGTGAAACACTGAATGGTGCATCTAGAATAGGTTTAGGGTTAGGAGACATGGACTTAGAACTGCAGGGTAAATTGATTTGTTCGGGTTCCGAAGCTGTTAGATTCGATGGTGTTGACACATTAGGAACGCCTGCTGCAGGTGTGAAATCTTCCTTGTTCGTAGAGTCTTGATCTCGGCTGTGTGGACTACTTGGAGCTTCCTCTGCGTTTTCCTTAGGTCTTGGTTCAGGCATTGGTCTATCTGTGGTCAGTGATGGCGCGAAGATATGTTCTGGAAATATGTTTCTGTTTAGTGGATATATGCCTGTCTGTTTGAATCCATTTGTTACTGTTTGCATCACAGCTGCTTTCAAAAAGGCACTGCCAAAGAGTTTGGCAACTTGACGAATTGTCACTGGCCTGCCTGGATGCATAATCAGCCACTGGCGCACTTCTTATTGATAGTAGTTGCTGAGAGGTGCCATGGAGATTAAGGGGTGCCATGAAGGTTAAGGTCCAAGGGGTGAAACCGGGTGCACGGTTTTGCCCCTCGGTCAGTACCCGGATTCCCCCCGCACATAAAGCTTTCATAAGACATGGCGTCAAATGACTATACAGAACGCTACAGACAAATACTTACAATGATAAAGAAGGTAATTAAATGCTGTACAAAGAGAGCTGCGTACCTTTATTCTTGCAGAAACAGGAACGTAGTACAATTCGGTTTTGTCTGGCTCAAAAATCCTAAGCAATAACCACTCAAATAGAATTTCCTTCACAGGAACGAGATAAGCGTGTCTATTGCATTCTGATGCAATCGCCACTGCTTCTTCATCAATGTGGAAGGCAGTTCTTCTGCTTTTCACGCGATTGCAGCTCTTACAGAGGCTAGAAGGGGGTACCCGGTTTGCTCCCGACTAACCGGTTTTACCCAACTTTCCCCTACTGCAACACAAATACATCTATGCACAATTGCACATATATTGATATCCCTTATGTCATTTCCAAGACTAAGTGCACTCTCCCAAGTCTAGACCTCATCTTCGCTACTTAATTAGTATGTTTTTCTCTATTTGAATAGGAATTATTTTCTTAAGTGGTTGACAATAATTTGTCAGTTTGCCGTATTTACTAAACTTTCACATAACATAAATCTTAATACTATTATAAATGCGAAAGTTTGGATGTTTGGATGTTTGGATGTTTGTTCCTCTTTCACGCAAAAACTACTGAACGGATTTTAATGAAACTTTTACCATAATGTGGCTTATGCATCAGAATAACATATAGGCTATAATTTATAACGATATTCGAGAAAGTTCGATTGGTAGCGCTTTTTCATTCCAATTTAAGGTACATTTTTCGCATAAATCCGCAAAGGCTTCTAGGAAACTAATTCAGTATTTAGTGCCATCATCTCAACTCTCTGTCGATAGGTAGAATTGCGTGTATCATTTCCGCTTTTCGCATTAAATGTTCAAGGCTTTTCTCAAGTCAAATCAAAAAGTAATTTTTTTCCAGCTTCATGGGTAATATAAAGGCTTTTACATAGACATTGGAAACGAATGCGCGCCAGCAGGCAAACGAGCTTTTACTATGGTTTGTATTTTAAAACATTTTGTAGTCTCAGTTGTAAGTAGAATATTTATCATTAAGACAATGTGTTTTCTATTGTGCTTTGAAACGTGCAAATATTATTTTGTAGAATAAATTGTACTCCTTTATTAGTGGATTTTTCACTGCATCAATTATTTTCTTGAGTTTTGTAAATATGTGTTTTAGAGTATCGGTAACGTAATCGCTTGAAGAGATTGGCAACTGGATTAGGTTCATTATTTTCCAATTTGATGAAGCTTTAAATACAACTTAACGGTATTTCTTCAATAGTTTTGCGTTGATTGGTCACTTTCTCTGGGTACTTACAATAGGGCAGTTTCTTAGTATCCGACTGAACTGAAATTTTGCCAAATTTGCTGCAAGATTTCAATAACTGAGATTCTCCTCGATTTTTTCAACTGACGCCAGTTTTTGTGCCAAAGACTACGTAATAATACTTTACTTTTTACACGACATAACCAAAATAAAACAATTATTATCTGATATTTATCGACTGGCGGCAAAATCTCAATCATCGATATAATACTCCCACATTTGAAAAGTTGGAGTATTATATCGATGATTGAGATTTTGCCGCAGTCGATAAATATCAGATAATAATTGTTTTATTTTGGTTATGTCGTGTAAAACGTAAAGTATTATTACGTATTTTTTTTCTTTTGTTTTCCCATTCCGTATGTATAAATTAAAAAACTTTTTAAAATTATGTCAAAAAGTAAAGTAATCCACATACTAAATTAATAAAACCCTTAAACAAGACTAAAATTACCATTAATTTGCATTTTTGCATAAATAATTACTAAATGTTCCCTATTAATTTCGAAATCATTTAGGATAAAAACTTTTAACGTCATTTTATGGTCAGCAATAGTATCTCAACATTTGATTTCCATTTCTCTGTGACAAAAATTAGTGACATAATAATACTTAATGTATGTTCATAAAAGTAAGGAGGGGAGCAAAATTATCCTAGGTATCCCAAAACAGTTACGCAAAAATTTGGCGACACTTTAAAAATTGTCAAAGCGGTGTGTTTTGAGTTCTTTCAGTTCAGGGAAAAAAAAACAAAGGTGAGTATATAAATTGTTTCTCAATATTACTGACCCAGGCAACGCCGGGTATTTTTGCTAGTTTTGTAATAATTTGGACGCAAAGTTGGTATTTAAAGAATAACAAACATTCAGCGAAATAATTGTAAATCTCTTTTATGTTCGAAACATAAACATCCTCTCGATATAATGTCTCGTTTGCACTTAGAAACAAGCAGCATATGAGAAGGGTATTTTTTAATGTAAATAATCAATCAAAATATTATCAGAATATTTTTTCTTTTCCGTACTAGATCTTTCCATCATTTAATATTAAAAAAATATGCCTGTCTTGTAAATAATTGATTTTTATTATATTTTGAGTGTATGTAATAAGTATCAATTATTCTTAACTATATGTATAGTCAAAACGAACATGTTTTTACCTCTATGAATGACATATTCTGCAGACGAGAGAGCATGAACCGTACAGGTGTTAGCACCCTTTTAATTGTGCTATTAATTCTAAATTATCAACTGGACTATTAATATCACATAACCAATGGTAAGGCTGGACTTATTACCAATAACAGTTAGCACGCACACCATTGTGTTTATTATTACGAGTCAATTCTGAAGTGTATGTATGGAAACTCATATCAATAATAAATTGACTTGTGCGTTAAATGTTTCGTGTAATCCATTTTCAACCCCTGTAGTTAACTAGTGATACTAATTAACTGTGAACGACCAGAAATAATTTAAATAATTTACATGGGGTTGCATTTTCTATGAACCAATAACTCATGCGATGGGGTTGAAGGCTATTGTACACTATATTCAGATTGTATTTACTCAGACAGGAGTAGTGTTTCGAACACTCCTTTGTTACGAAATTAGTTATACACAAATGTTACAATGGGAATGAGAAAATCATATTTATCAAAGTTTGTTTATTAAAAGGCTGATGTGTGTTTGTGAATTTAACATGTTAAAAACAGCAATACAAACGTTAATACACTGCGATGCAAAAGTTTAGACAAATGGCAAATATATGAATAAAAGGAAAACTATTCAACGAAATGCTTTCAAATTTCTACTGCAGGTACACAATATGGTCCCAAATACGTGTCTGGAGTTCTTAAAACTAGAACCGGAATCAAATTTTGGATATTACAAAAGACATTTTTTTACATTGTTGCAAAAGTTTAGACAATAGTTAGATTTTATGCAAATATCCCTTGAAATGTGATTGGTGGAGGAAATGCGGGACTTTATTATTCATTTATAAAGTGCAGAGATTGCTGAATAAATAATTAAAATCTCAAAAGCTCTGTAGTTCTCGTGTAAAGAAGATGAGAAAGTTTGGAAGCTGAAATTTGAAAATGAACCTACTTTATTAATTTTTTGTCTTTTCAATCGGCTCTAGTATGGTAGTACGTTGTTTTTTACTTTGTGGAGAGCAAATTCAGACATGCATATCGATCAAAAAACCAAGAAAAAACATATTTCTTAAAGATGAAGGAATTGGAAAAACGGCTCGAACTGACGATTTGCCCTTTAATCCTACAAAACTTCAACTTGGGTCAAAAACAGCACGTGACAGCATAAGTAGATGAACAATCGAGTAGGAATGCATAAAAAAAACAAAGAATTGTGCTTGAGCTTGTTTGGACAGAGTGTCCCAAATAAGCCAAATTTTATTGGTAAAAGCAGCACAGCATATGATCATTGAATATTTCTCAAGTCCCGCGAAAAGAATTATAATCCATCTAGGCCATCCCAATTTTAATAATTTTTATCAAAGAAAGTACCATTCATTTTTTAGTCACGATGATACATATGCTGCCTTTCACATTAAAATCTGGCTTATTTGGGACACTCTGTCCGAAAAGGATCAGGCACAATTCTTTGTTTTTTTCTGCATTCCGATTCAATTGTTCATCTACTTATTCTGTCACGTGCTGTTTTTGACTCAAGTTGAAGTTTTGTAGGATTAAGGGGCGAATCGTCAGTCTGAGCCGTTTTTTCAATTCCTTCATCCTTAAGAAATATAATTTTCTTGGACTTTTTGATCAATACGCATGTCTGAATTTGCTCCACAAAGTAAAAAATAATGTTCTACCATACTAGAGCCGATTTAAAAGACAAAAAATTAATAAAGTAAGTTTATTTTCAAATTTCGGCTTCCAAACTTTCTCATCTTCTTTACACGAGAACTAAAGAGCTTTTGAGATTTTGATTATTTATTCAGCAATCTCTGCACTTTATAAATGAATAAAACAGTCCCGCATTTCCCTTACTAATCACATTTCAAGGGATATTTACATAAAATCTGACTATTGTCTAAACTTTTGCAACAATGTAAAAAAATGACTTTTGTAAAATCCAAAATTTGATTCCAGTTATTGTTTTAAGAACTCCAGACACGTATTTGGGACCATATTGTGTACCTGCAGTAGAAATTTGAAAGGATTTCGTTGAATAGTTTTCTTTTTATTCACATATTTTCATTTTGTCTAAACTTTTGCATCGCAGTGTATTATCATTGATAAAAATATTTCACTTTTTCTCTTCCTCAAGGTATAGTTTCCTAATGTCAAACATACGATAATCAAACATGGTCATGATTTAAAAGTCATAAAAATGCATTTCGTTTGAAATTTTGTGTTTAAAATATTAACTTTTTATGTAACATTTCCATTGGATGAATTTCTAGATTTGAAGTTTTGAAGCAAAATACTTAATCTAATTGTACGATTTGAATCAGGAATAACTCTAATTTATCAATATAAAAACACATTATTTTAGTATTCAAATGGGATTTAGTTTGTGTTGGATTACTTACCTTATTCTTTCGTAATACAAATTTCTAGTTTCTAGTTCATGAGTGAAATAACGTAAGAGCTGACACCTGTTAAAGCGGAACTAACGGTTATATTTTAAAAATACACACCCTGCCATGAACCCCCAGTGAACGTGATTTCCAGTTTAAAATACTTCAAGCCAAACTATATTCTCCATTTATATCTAAAAATATACAAAGCAAAGTGTGTAGAAAATACTTACAAAAAAATGTCTTTGTAGTTTCGTTTTGGGAAGAACATCATGTATATACGCGATGAAAAAAAAAAAAAAAATAAAGAAACCCTTTTGCATGTATACATTGAAATAGTTTAAATAATAATAAATAGGAAAAAACGATTTCGATACAGGTTTACATCAAATGTATTGCATGTTTGCGTAGAAAGCTTCAAAAGTTCTTGACATTCGGTTAAAAGCTGTCATTACATCTTTATTACTGTTGTACATAAAAAAAAATCTGCTATTTGACTTGTTTTCTGTATTTAATGCAAATATGTAGTTTCAGGAAGGAAATGCGGCGTATAAATACTTTTAATATTATGGTTCAGGGACAAAAAGTCATGACTTATGGGCAAAACTATATTTTACTTTGAGATTTAAGGGGAGTTGTCTCTTGTTGAAAAACAGTTATTTTTCCAAATAAATAAATAAATAAATAAATAAATAAGTAAAAATCAATTAACAAAACAAGATCCTTTTTTTTAAAGTTTCCTTCTAAATCCAAGTATAAGTTTTTTACAAACATAAAATGATATTCAGTATTATATTTTTCTCATAGGAGCTGTTTGTGCCGGGGTCGTAGGACAAAAAATGCCCAGGTACTGCTTGTTTGGAGACACTGTAAATACAGCTTCAAGAATGGAATCAACAGGATTACGTACGTATTAGTAAAACTAACGAGTACTGTAAGAATGAATAAAATATGAACAGCAATTAGAAAGATGTATAATTTAATTTCAAAATATTTTATTCCTTCAAATACTGTGTCTTCTGCAAATTTTCTGAGCACGTTGTTGTTGTTGTCTTGTACCAGCTATACCAGAAAGCCAATAAGAGCTCAGAAGCAGTTAAGGAGCTCCTCTAATTCGCCAAGTAGGATGTGACGTTTTATCTAGCTCGTTTTTCATTGGCTGACGTCACGCTGACGTCACGACGCCAGTGTCAAGAAACCTTGAAGCGTAGTATAAGGTAGCATTTTGGAGTGCGTTCCCCAAGCAGCTTCAATTTTTCAACTGTACCGTAATTAGATGTGAAGTCTAACTTTCACAGTACACACATGCTATAAGAACCCGTTTATAGGGCAGAAAACCAATTACAGTATTCGTCCTTTTTGCTCCGGATGCCCGTATCCCTTGTTAAGAGCAACTTGCAATATATCATCTGCGCAAGGGTTTAAGCACCCTGAACCAGGAGGATGGAATGAAGTTTTACAATTACTTTTTTGTTTATTTTAAAAAACACTACCGCTCCATGTCACTTTTAAATGAAACGTTTTCATTTGCTCTCCTGTTGTAAATAGCAGTCATATTCACTGCAAAGTACAATAATATATAAATAAAAACAAAATGTGTGAAAAAGTTACGTAGTCAAATCATTTATAAAAAATAAATTTTAACAAAAAGCTATTATGAAACTTCTAAAAAGTTTTCTCTGCTGCTTAAAATTTAGGGTAGCTAAAGCAGATAATTTATTCAAATGGATAGTATTGTTTGTTTTAAAATGCCGTGTGTTTATAATTAAACATGTTTTTTCAATTTTCTCCATTTCAAACTCGTTTAGAAATTATAATCATATCATGCATTCATTAAATGACGATGTTAGTAAATTTAGCTTCTTTGACAAAATATATTTATCTTTATGTTCTAGCTCTGCGAATTCATTGCAGTAAAGCTTGTAAATACTTACTTGATAAATTAGGAGGATATAATTTTGAAGACAGAGGATTGGTTAGTATTAAAGTAAGTTAAGTTCATATATGTTTCATTTTGTCCATATAACTGTAAAAATGATTTTTTTACAGTATTATTTAGCTAATTTTATAGTAGTAAACTGTAAAAATTGCTAATTTTACAGTAATAAAATGTAAAATTTCTACTTTTGCAGTACCAAACTGTAAAAGTACTAATTTTACTGTAATAAACTGCAAAATTGTGAATTTTACAGTTTATTACCGTGCATTTTGCAGTTTTAAACTGGAGCCTTGAATGCTAGTATTATACTGTTGTTTTTATAATAAAATACTGCTAAATTTTGCGGCTGTAAACTGTAAAATTTCTGACTTTACGGTAAGAAACTAAACTTCCTAGTTTTAGTTTATTACTGTGCATTTTAGTTTTAAATTGGAACCTCGTTTGCCAGTATTATACTGTAAAAACAACAGTTACTCTTTTGTCACAAAATCAGTCTACTTTGCAGTGTATTTCCCCTGTTCAAAAATTTATGAAAAAAATAGTTGACCTGAGCTTGAAGCGTATTCAAATATCTATTAGGAATGGGCATTTATAAAAAAAGAACAGAACCATGTATATTTTCAAATACTTTATGTCTCAAAATATTGCATTTTATTCAAAAGTTGGGTATCGATAAAAGAAGTTGTATATCTGTCGCTCAGATTTCTTTGAGTGGCTAGTGATCTTCAGAGTATTGCGAACCAGGCTTGTTTCGATTGAGAAAACTAAGAAATATAAATCGACTGCCACTCGAAACATTTTTTGAGAAATACATCCTAGTGACAGAAAATATGAGACAAAAGAACGGACGAAATACATATGAAGGGAGATTTATAGTAAAAAAAATGTGACCTTTGAAGATAGAGTAAACTTTAAAAGATTTATCTTTTTCAAAATATAAGATTTGTAAATAGTAAATTGGTACGTGAGGTGCTGAAAAGATGTTGAAAAAAAATGTCGAACCCATCGGACAGAAAGTGTTTTTTATTTTTATTTTATTTCTTGCTTTCTTTTGTTTTTTTCTGTTGTAGAAACAAGCAGTTCCTACAAATTTTTGTGAGGTCAATAGTTTGACGTCATCCGCGAGATGAGTATTATTTTATTTATGTATTTATTATTTATTTATTTATTTTTTTTTCCATACTGGTTCACTGATTTTAGATAGCTGTTTTAGTTTGTTCAGAGCAATTTAAATAATGTAAGAAAATAGCTTTAAAAAAATGTTTACCCAATTCCAGTGTTCTAGCTGGAAAGGCGTTTATACTTAGTCTACAGCTATTAGCCCAAAACCATCTTTGACTAAAAGAAAGAGTTCTCCTATTAGTCATCAAAATCAAAGTCAGGCTAGATGATGGTTGTGAACCTCAGAACCAGACTAACATAAGTCCAAAAATGGCGATTTTCACTTTATTATTACATTTTATGTAGAACTAGCAGTACCCGCAAGGCGATGCCCGTGCAACAAATGTAAAGGAAGTCAACGGAATAAATTTAAGTTCACTCCAACCCTCAGAAGTAAAATTATTATCTTCTTTAATTCAAATGTGCTACACAACCATTTAAATCCCACGTCCTGTTAAAGTTTAAAACGATTCGCCAAAAAAATCAAAAAGACATTAAGTTAAGTGAGTAACAAGATCTATCAATTATTCAAATTTAGTCAATTTTCACGGCTTAACTATATGCGCAAATTTAAACCACTATGTAACTTCAGGGACGGAAAAGCAGTTTGTCTGGAAAATGGACCTAGTGTTTTAGTTCTGCGTATTGAGTTAAGCCTTGAAAATTGGCTAAATTTGAGTAATTAATATCTCCTGTTCTAATTAACGGAAAGAAATGTGCCAAAACTTTTCTTTTTCAGAAAAAAAAAACTTCCCAACGATGTATAAAGTTAGAGGGTGAGAGAAAGTCCCCCGCCCCCTTCAATTAGGGGAAGTATACCAAAAAGGAGACTAATTACACAGTCCAGTCACATTAATGTGACCACTACGTACTTTCGACGTCGACGTCAAATTACCAATCACAAAAGGCACTTGGTAGCACAATGCAGTTGAGGGTGTATAAAGGGTGTGTGAGGGCTTTGGAAACCATTTCTATCATTGGCGTAATGCAAAAACGGAGCAATTTATGTGACGTCCAAAAGGGCATAATCATTGGCTTTGGGGGCAAGGTTGGAATCATTTCCAAAATGGCTGAGTTTTTTAACTGTTCGCTTGCCGTCGTGGTAAAAGTGTAGCGTGCATGGCAAAATGAGTCTGTCAAAAATCAGCGACGTGGAAAATGTGCACCAGGAGCCATAGATGACAGAGGCGAACGAAGGCTGTGGAGATGCGTTCGGGTTGATATACGGGCTACCGTTGAGCAACTAACCCCCAGATGAATCAAGCGGTTACCAACATCATCTGCCAAACTACTATTCAGCGGACGTTGCTGCGTCTGGGCTTCCGAAGCACAAGACTGGTTCATGCAGCTATGCTGACTACTGTCCATAGACGATGAACATTGGAATTTGCACGCCAGGACCGCAGCTGGACGTTTATTGAGTAACAACAGGAAGTATTTACTGATGACGTTGGACGCACATGGACGTTGGCGTATAAGGCGTGAAACCTCTGAAACCAAACACCCTCAACCATTGCCGGAACGGTCCAAGCTGGAGAAGGGAGCATTATGGGCTGGGGAATGTTTTCTTGGCATTCTCTGGGCTCACTCATCATTGTGGAAGGCACGATGAATTAATACAAATACGCATCTGTCTTTGCGGACCATGCCCACCCCTTTATGTGCATTGTGTTTGCTCAGGATGATGTCATCTTCCAGCAGGACAATCTGAAGTGCCATACAGCTGCTAATGTACGTGCGTTGTTCGAAGAGCACCAGAGTGAGTTTACCCTTTTACCCTGGCCAGCAAACTCTCCTGATTCAAACAGAATCGAGAATATGCAGGAAAATCTCGATCGGATTATTCGCTCCATGGATCCTCATCCGTGTAATCTAGCCCAGCTGGCCACAGCATTGGAGTCAGCATGGCTCGAACTACCAATGAACATCTTCAGGGCCCTAAATAAATCTCTTCCTGCGCGTCTCGCAGCAGTCCGCTCTGCGAAAGATGGTTTTTCAGGCTTTTGACAGGTGGTCACATTAATGTAACTGGACTGTGTAATTAATTAAAAAAAATTTCGAAATTTAGAATTCGGCGTTCGAGGTGCAGATCACGAGGATAAGTTCGAATTTTGTGCCACGTTTCAGATCTGTAGGTGCTGCGGGAGCTTCTAGACATTGGTTACAAACATACAAACAAACAGAGCACGTCATCTTTATATATAATATATAGAGAGATATAATTCCATATCGAGCCATGAGAACGTTGTTTTATAAAATATATTAATTCACAAGTATTTATTAGTGTTAAAAGACGCCAGTTATATTCCTTTCATACATCAGACAAACGTTTTTACGCTCTCCTGTACAGAAGTCAAAATCAGCTTATGTTTGTCAGGCTCTAAGTTACATTGTTGTCCCTCAGTTTCAAATTTGCATTTTTGACTTCGTTGTCTACACTGAAGATCTAGATTCACATAAAAAACAAAGCAGGTACAATATTTGAAAATTTAACTGCGCACGCTGCGATTTTAACTTCAAAAAAAAGTTTTAAAAGTTTTATAGGTACTAAGTTTTTTTTTTCTCGTTAAAAGTTAGTACTCTTTCTGAAATTAACCTGGAATCTCCTTGAAGCATTCAAAACCGGTTGCAATAACACCGAGTTACGTTTTTGGAATAACTAAGGAGCCTTTCACGAAAAGTTATATATTTTTCTTGTAAGTGCTTTACACCATACTTATGCAATAGAAAAGCAGCTAAACCATTTCAGAAATTGTGGCCAAAGCCAGTGTAGAAATGTAAGCTGGTAGAGAGCTTCATATTTGCCTACAACTTGAACACAACTGGTGTTCAGAGTACATTTGTTCCCCATTAGGCCAATCAAGAGAGTCCGTGACTATGCGGAAAGCGAAAGCGAAACACTTAATGAACACACTATATTTAGTTTTAAACTGGTAGCTAATCATTTTTTCACAACAGTGATAAGTTTTTATTTATGTAACATGCCGGAATACAGGAAACTTTTCCACAAAAATACATACTTGATTTTCACAGGAAAATGGTATAAACCCGTTAAATCCCAGAAGGTGTCCCGGAAATAATCTGAGACGTTTCGGAATATTTTTAGCGCACAGGTTTATTATGTAAGATTAAATAAAGAACACAAACTTATGAAAGACTATAAGTAAGTAAAAGCTTTGCCTACTTTCTCAGAGAATGAAAGTAAATTATTGTTTAGGAAAAAGCTATTGGTGTGTGTATTAAAGCAACAACTAAGAATTTTTTTTGCTTTGAAATGTAAAATAATTTCGCCTTTTATGACATTGACACATTCCCAAGTAGCACACTTCGTTTTTTAAAGGTTGTAAAATGGTTATTAACGTTGTAACAACCGCTTAAAAACGTTTATAAAACGTTTAAAGGTTATTTGTGCTACTTGGGTTAAAAATCATCAACTAACCTATATTGTGGTAAAATATTTCGTTCAATGAAAAATGAGGAAATCCGTTGTGTGCTAAAATAATATTGAAGTTAAAAAACAAAGTAAATAAAGCATAATATATGAAGCAAATGCATCATCGCTAGTTCTAGGCTAAAATGAAATAGCTATATGCTGTATTTTCTTCATATTTTGTGCTTTATTCACGCTTTTTTTTTCTTTTCTTTTAAACTTGAATCGAATATTTTGTTCGTTTGCTTTTTGTGAAATATAGCAAAGTTTCATATAGAAATATTAAGCAAAAGATTTTTCGCTTCAGAATTATCATTAATTTTATTTATATATTAACTTTGGTACTTGAATATCTTATAGGAAAACTTGATCCATTTTTTATTAATTCTAAGTCAGTTTTTACTGAATTATGATGTGCGTTGTTCGTAACAGAAAAACTTTATTCTTACTTACATATTTTTGTGGCATTTTATTTTGCAGGGTAAAGGAGAAATGTCAACGTTCTGGCTCGTTGGACAGGATGACTACAGGAAACGAACGCCTCAGAAACAAAGTGTCTCTGTGCGTACTCCTGATGTCCTGCGATCGACAACAAGATCTTCTTTGCGACAAAGCAAATTCACAAGATTTAATACGAACCGAAGACTGTCCCTGGAGTCGCAGAAGAAACTTCGATTTGCTCCAAACAGTCCCAAATCCGTCTCCGCCACAATATCGCCAAATACTTCCGAAAGTTGCACTGAAAATGCAGCGATAGAAGATTTCAAAAACGTTCCTAATCATCACGATGGCAAAATGTATGTGACAACTGTTTCATCGTCAAAATACGACCGTAAAAGGAGCTCATGTCCGTGTCTTTGTGAAAGTTGTGAAATGTGCACCGATACGCAAAAGAATATTCTGAGCAGAAGGGGTCCAACATTTGTTCTTCACAATGCTTCGCTTGAAAAAATATCTGTTGTTCAGGATGCAAACAATCAGAACCAAAGTAACTTTGTGAAAGGCTGGAAGAGATTATCTAGAATATCTTCATTTGTTTCTTGTCTAGGATCAGGTGAAGTGAATGACTTTATTATGTCTGATGACGTCAGAAAAATGCAGAAAGACGGCGTACACTTATCAGTAATTGGTCATTCAGAAAGCGAACCATTTTTACCTCATCTGTATCACAGTCATCAAACTAAAACTGATGCAGCCGTGTAATGTTATTGAAATTGGTATAAAAACTCAAGCCCATGAAATTAGATTCTGACAAAATTAATATGATTTATAACGGTGGAAAAAAATGCACTTCATAATTTCTGCATTGACACAAAGAGCATTTACGTTATTGTGATTTCACTTTTTAATTAAGCAAGCAAGCAAACAATATTGTGTTTCACAATTCATAGAATCCGATTCCACGTATTCATATTTAATTTTTATATTAATTTTTAACGAGACTATGTAAACGAGTGTTAATTGATTATTAAAAGTCACCCTAAGAGATGGAAATATATTGCTAAATAATGCTTGTGTTTAGTTTTTCCACAGTGTCTTTTGAGTTTATGCCATAAAAATCAAAACCTTGTTTCTTGTTCGGAAGAACATTCTTTACTTTCAACTAATGTTACCAAAATGGATCGTAAGTAATCCAAAAACGGAATTAAGTGTGGTTTGACTTTTTTTTAACAAAGACTCATTAATTATAGCCATAAAAATAACAAAATTGTACAATACTATTAAACGTAACTCATTATAAGTAAGGATGGTAATATCAATCAACGTTTTTTCTCCTTATTTTAATGCCAATTAGGAAGCATATCAAACATAAAACAGCTACAATAATAATAAAAGCGTATAGTTCTGGAGGAAAATTTGTCTGGCACGATGTTCCCATGAAAATGGTGGAGAAATTATTCGTTTTACACTGGTTCTTTCATAATTGCGAATAGTCCTAGGAAAAATCATTTGGATTGTCTTCCTTTCTGCTGCAAGCATTATGTCAACTAGTATAATATTGAAATAAAAAATATCTATTTATTTATGTATTTAACAGTCCACGCACTAAAGCATCATTCCCGCCCTTAAGTGTCATTCTCTCACTAAAGAGGGAATTATACACTCATTAAAATTTAAGTCTAGCAATTATGCTTGACTACTGTTCGAGTTTATTCACATACAAATGTTCTGAAACGAAAAATTAGCTCACGAGCATTGAGCCTTCATGCATTATTCCATGGCGCGTCGCAGTAAAATATTTTCAAAAGTTTATTTTTTACAAGCTCTTTGCAACAACTGATACGCAAGCAAAATGAAGACTGTTAAAATGCTTTCCTTTTGAAATCTTAGAGTACACAGGACAAGCGGGATTTGTTGTGAAATAAAACATTTGAATTTAATAATTACTAAGGGTAGCTATTCAATATGTACTGCAGGGAGATAAAATTGAGTTACATGACATGCCTTTAACATCTCACCTAACTTCTGGAAAAAAATAATAATAAAATAAACAAGTAAAGGAGGAGAAAAAAATGGAAACATTTCAAAAATAGTCATTAGTTATTAAGCCATTTGCACTTTTTTTATTTATTTCATGGCCAGTTTTATGCTACCAGCAAAATATAAAATTAGATTCAATCACTTTTGTAGAGATTATCATTTGCGAAAAAAATAGTTAAAGGCGAAAGTTGGAAATAGCTATAACAACACTTTTTTTAGATAACCTTTTTTAACTTGCCTCTCTAGCGGAAAAGTTACTAAAAATTTAAAGTAAATTCAAGTGATGAAATATTCTTAATACTTCAGCGTATCTCCCTTGACAACTAATAATCTTCTAAAGAGATATGAAGATTAATAATTCACATATCCTTTAGAAGCAAGTGTTTACTAGAAAAATAATAGTTACCAAGTTCTTCCATTTTATAAACGGTTATACCATTGCTAAATGGTCACTAAATAAATCTCGGTCCTATTCTGAGCATTCTTATTCATAAAAAGAGAGAGAGAGAGAGAGAGCAAGAGAGGTAGAAATGATGAGTGATTTGCTTTTTCTGAAAAAACATTTTATAAACGGCTATACCATTGCTAAAAACGGTCACTAAATAAATCTCGGTCCTATTCTGAGCATTCTTATTCATAAAAAGAGAGAGAGAGAGAGAGAGGGCAAGAGAGGTAGAAATGATAAGTGATTTACTTTTTTATCTCAGTCAGTATCATAAATGCGTTGTGATTTTCTGCGTTTTTTTACGACTATGGGAGGGAAGGAAAGTTAGAAGAAGATACCATTTAATCCTCAAAATTTTTATAACTCCTTCCACTCAGAAACATATAAATTAGAAATGTTCCCTGTTTCCAAAGAAACGGTTATGTTCAGATATCACTTTTCTAATTCCAATAAAAGCTTTCTGAAACGACGTCACCCTCAAACAACGGTTATCCGGAAATAAGCGTTTCAATTCACTTTCACTATCTCAAAAGTAATCAAAAAACAAGAATCAGAAAAGAAAAAGAAAAAACGTACCTGTTAAAACAAAAAAAAAAAAGGAATTTGATTCTAACAAATTTACGAAATCAGTTCAAGTATAGGATAGTCTGACTTTCAAAAAACTTTCAGAACTACTAAAACAAACAAGGGAAGAAAAAAAAGAAAATAATTTAAGAAAATAAAAATTTTGCTAGCTTTACAAAGCAAGCAAGAAACGAAAAAACATACCTGTTAAAACAAAAACAAAAAAAAAAAAATTTGATTTCTAACAAATTTACAAAATCAGTTCAAGTACAGGATAGCCTCACTTTCAAAAAACTTCCAGAACTACATAAACAAACAAAGGAAGAAGAAAATAAAATAATTTAAGAAAATAAACATTTTGCTAGCTTTAAAAAGCAAGCATGTGTGTAAACACTGTTTTGGTTTCTTTTCTTTTTTTAAAAAGAGCTTGTTATTTAATTTTCAAATATCTGTGATCGATATAGTTTATTAATCCATGTTTTTAAGAGTTATGGTTTTGTTTAAATTTCTAACTATATTTTCTGATTCTTTCATCATTATATTTTTTTAATTGTACGCAAAGAGCACTGAGAAATTTTTAATTCAAAAATATTCATTATGACAGGTTTTTGTAAGACAATTTTTAAAAATCTACTCAGAATTAAATGTGTTCAGTTATGATATTAAATAAGACATATAGTTTAAAAGGTAAAATAGAAAAAGTTTCAGAAAAATGAAATACTTAATTGATAATATCAAAAAGCACCTTTTTCGATCATTTTTAAGTAACAGTTAAATAAAATTTTCGGACTGAAAAAGAGTAAGATACGAGTAGATTTATCATTTACGAAAACAATAGTTACGAGCGAAAGGGATTAAACAGCTATAACATTACCAAATTAATAATAATACTAATAATAATCAAGTGAGAGAGCGAGCCAATTTTTAATTACTGATTTAATTAAAGTAATACCTTTCGAATTAAAATAAAATACTCAAAACTAAAGTTGGGAGAAGGGAGGTAAGATGACATTACTAAGCTTCAAAAACATTTCCTCGCGTCACGAATTGACTTAAATTTTTAAAACAAATAATCACAAGTGCGTAAAAGTAATATAATTCATAAAAAAGCAAAAAAAAAAAACTAAACTAAACTCTGGGTATCTCCTCTTGACGTATAAAAAATGTCTTCAAAAATAGAAATTGTGTTTAGTAATCTTACCCCTAGTACATAGTTAGATGACATTTTTCTCATGTTATTTTTCCATTAGGTAATTTAGTTCATCATATCATTACATGATATTACCTCATAAAGGTAAGGGATACTTGAAACTAACCAGACTATTTCATTTCTTACGCGTCATTAGCTTATTAGCTTATGGTTGCTTCGTTAGGATAATTAATTTCAAGATATAGTGATAACAATAAGTTTCGCTAAATTATACAATTAGCCTAACAAACGTCCAATATAGCTTATAATTTACACGTCAAAAAACAGCTTTGGTTTGTCTCCTCAATTGGTTATGCAAATGTTATTCATGCTAAATGCAAAATGCGAAATCTAGTTTTTTTTTTTTTTTCAAATATTTTACTATTTACGTACATGTCATAAAGGAAATCATTGTAAAAGGAGTTAGGTAAAAAAATATGCTTCAATTTTATTATTACTTAAACTAGATAACTGAAATAATGAGAATTTTCTTTCCCTCTGATTTAAAAAAAATACAGGGGTATGTTGCACACTTTTTTACTCATAATTACAACATTATTTATGTGATTAAAGTCTCGAACTTAATCGAAGTGAATTTAGAAAATATGTTCTTTCAAAACAAAAATTATTTGACAGAATTTTTAGGAGGACATATACACAGCGATGTGAAGAAATCAATGTATTAAAGTAAATACGTCTGGAGTTGCACGTTTTATTTGAAAGTTTTAAGGTGAAATTTTTCGTTACAACTCTTTGCGAGGTTAAACAAACAAGCATGGAATTCAAATATAACGAAATAAATCAATATTTTATTAACACTTCAAACATCTGTTTCGGAAATCTATAAATAAGATCTATCTTTCGTGAAACGCTGAGAAATGAAAAGTTAAATAATATTTATATGCTAACTGAGAAACTATTTTTAATTTATTTTTATTTTTTAAAGAAAAATATCATTTCAAGAATCTTAAAAACTGTGTTAGTTATCATGTGAGAAAGCTTTTAACAGAAACTCAAAAGCTCACAAGATTTCAAATTTGACATTTAAAAGAATCAAATAAATCTTGCTTTGCTATATTTTAATCTGCTTTTCTCCCCTAGTGCAGCAAAAAATTTTGTTTTTCATAGTTACAGAAGAAATTATGTCTAACATTACCTTTGCAGAAATATTTCCTTTCTTTAGTTCCTTAAGTTATTTGTTTATATGGATATATTCGAAAAAAAAAAACAAAAAATGATGTCATTATTTACCATTGTTTTAGTAAACGTATGAACTAAAAGACTTTTATCGCTTAATGAAGTATAAATATGTCTTGCAGTCAACATTCTTCGCCTAAATTTTGTACTTACGAAAAGGCATTATAATGATTTCAAAAAGTTTTGAGCAGATTAAGAGAAGATTAGGAAACATCATAACTATTATTTGTCTTCCATTTTCTGGAATAGTTTCATTTATTTTACAAAAGAATTTTTTTGTACTTCAGTTTATCCATTGCAGATTTATTATTGCAAACGCATCAGTATTATTTTAGAACATTACATGTAGAGTTAGTCTTAGAGAAATTTCAAAAATAAGAAAAATGCAGATTTTGTTTTTTAATCTTTAAATAGCATAATATCAGCTTTTGCTTTTTAACAAAATTTATAAACGCAGCTTAATACGAGCAACGCCAATGCTCTGACTTTACGAGGGAAAATCGTTAAGCATAATTTATAAAATATTTTAGGGGAGAATATCTTTATAAGGATTTTTTTTTTTTGAAAACTTTTCACTTAACAAAGATTATTCGAGGTTAATAGAATAAAGCAAAAAAAAAAAAAAAAAGAGGGGAGAGAGAGATCCAGAAAGTGAGGAAGGGTAGAAGAATTTCTAAAGCATGATGGATAGTAGAGGACACCTGTAGTCATATTTGGATTCAGAAGGTTTTATACATAAGAATCAGTTATAATGATGTCAGAAGCACTTTTCATGCCATGCAGTAATATCAATGTGTTCATTATAAACAATTAAATGTAACCTTAAAAATATAATTATTTTTCTTCACTATGCAAGCAAGAAACCTAAAAGTTGTACAAAAGTTGTTTTTTAACAGTAATATTCAAACTTATTTTACACATCAGTCTCCTTGAAATATAAAATTAAAAATCATTATGTTTAGAAATGTGTTTAAATAATTGGGTTTCTGAAGAAAATTACGAACTAAGGCCCCGTGAGGAAAATTTGACGTGCTTTAAAAACTGAATTTAAAACAAATTTGTGGTGTATGTGTTTTTATATATGGGTTACGTATTAGTCTTCTTTGATACTAGTGTTTATACCGTTGACGCTCCATGATCTGTAAAACCTGAATAGGGGAAAAAATGATATAATTGGAACAAACATATGTTTGTCCTTCTTTTGTACTTTTCTTTTCTTAATATAAAGACTAAATCAATTCAAATATTAGTACAGTTTTGCTTCTAGAACTTTTCACTCGATCTTTTTTTTGTGGTATTGAAAACGTTATTAGCACCGGTAAATCGCATTTCTCCAGTGCCTCAAATACCTATATTATGATTTACAAACAAATATTATTCATTTGTGTTAGCGGTTTTTTTGTAAATATTTCAGTAATATTTTCTGTAACTAATATATAGTGTTAATATTTTTACTTTGAATTTTCTTTAAAATTTTCTTCTTACAAAAAAGAAATAAAGTAACGTTTAAGAATAGATAAAGACAATATTGAGACAAAGGAATGAAAGTTTTATTTTCAACAAAAGAGCTTGATTATTAATATTTCACACTTAATGTTAGTAGAAATTGCTTTTAAGGGTTGAAACTGTTGTGAGTTTTGCGATAAAGATAACTATTGTATTGTGTCCTTTCCACTATCAAAATATCCATTGAAAATGCTGATAACATTATTGATTACGATCTTATACTTTTCTCTGAGCCTTTAATGGCAGTTGCTAAACCATTAATCACTTTTAGAACTAATTACGAAAGAATAAAAATGCGCTATTAAAATCACATCGGATGGAGCTGTTGATAAATAGCACTTTAATGACTGATAAAATCTTGAAAAATTAATGAATTTGTTTTACAAAATTATCACTCCTCGTTAAAGAATTAGTATTTATATTATATGTAAAATAATTAAACGCTTTCTGAACACAAATATTTGTCCCCTTTTTATAACCACTTTTTTGGAACAAGTTTCAACGCCCTTTGTAGTATACTTTTAGAGCGACGTTAAGAACCCTTTTTGTTAACGGATCCTTATTCCTTTTTTACAGCCTTTTGTACAGTAAAGTAAATATTGTATTCGAACAATAAGTAATTCGAACAGTTTTTATTCTGAGAATACTTTTTGGTACATATACACGGTGTCCGAAGCAAACGTACCCAATTTAAACAGTCAATTTAAAAGAAACCCCCACGTCAGTGGCTACACAGATGAAATTTAGGTAACTCATGCAATTTCTAACATATATTTTGTGCTCAGATTGAAAATCCAAAAAAAAATTTCTAATTTTACTCTGCATTTGCGTTAAAAATAAATCGTAAATCTCAAATTTCAAAAATGTCAGAAATGCAGCAAATAATGAAATTACCTATCCGTAAATTAGGAATAGAATTGCTCATTGTTTTACATTAAAACTTACAAATGATTTATTGAAATTAAAAGTGTGGTGGTAATTTAAATGTTGATTGGTTTAGAAAAGGTTAAGAATGAGTTAAACAAATCAAAGTACATTTGCGTTGTGTGTTATGATGCAAAAAATAAACCAATAATGAAAATGTACTAAATTGACTTACCGAACTTGTTTATTGATGGGAACGAGTGGGTACATCTTACCAATGAATGAGCTCATTTCAAATTTATACATTATTCATATGCTTTACGTATCATATTAACTGAATAGCAAGTGACAGAGTTTTTATCTTAAATAGTTCATTAAATTACATGAATCCAGTCCACAGCACATAGTTCCTCTGATATTGTTCATCAGAATTATTGGTTGAATCTAGATGACTTAAATCACTATAAGATGGCAATCTACGCAACACATGGCTGGAAATTAGGCCTAGAAGCCTTCCAACGACTTGAAGATGAAAACACTAATCTTAATACATCATTCACTTACGATGCGCAATATTCTGAAAAATTTTCTCTGGAATAATATAGGGTTTGCATGATCGCATGAAATGAAATTACTTCACAATATTAGACATCTTTCTTCTTTCTTCTACTCCAAGACCTCGTCAGTCGCGCAGCAACACAGCACCCCCACCATCATGCACAGCAGCCGGGAAGAAAAGGACGCTACTTTTTCCCCCAGTAATTTATCGCTCTGTAGTGAGTAAGCATTTTTCTTTGGATTAGTTCATTCGGATCACTCCGACACGGGAACATATGGAAGCATGGTTTCTCCTCTTCGTGTGAAAAGTGGTGACTTCCTTCCATGACGCGGAAGTAGATGCTTGGCTGCCTGGGGGTCAACGGAGAATGTGAAACCTTAGTTTCACAAAAAGTATAGACATTAAATCTTTGTATAAAACATCACAACTCAGAAGACTCTTGCGTCCTGGAAAAACTCTCAAATCCCACACGTTTTGATCTTCGGTATAGCACTTCCAATAATACAGTAGTGGAAACCATTTTAAAGCGTAGGACCGAAAGAAAAATATTTGTTTTAGATATGTTTAACCAAATATTGTTCCGCAAAAAACCGTCAAAAACCTGGGCCTTTTATAATTAGGGTATATAAATAGTATATAGTACAGCTAACCAACTTTGATTTAATCATTATTGTTTCAGCAAAGAAAGCAATGATTTCACAAGTGTGCTCAAATTTAGCCCCAAATTGTTCTTAAATGTATTGACACACCAGGTCCAGTATCCACATCGCAGTCAGTACGCTTCTAAAAAGCATTATTTTCTTCGGAAATGGTTCTTCAGTACAGTTTCTTTATAATGGAGCACATTCAAAGCACACCAGAATGAACAATCACGATTTGTGATCACTCTCTGAAACAAAGTTTTTCAAAGGCATTTCCAATACGTACCCGTTAATTTCGGTGCATTATTTAGAGTTTTTAAGGGAGATAATAATGAACATTGATCTTACGTGTAAAATGTACGTACGAAAGGACTTTATACGAGTTTCCATGAAAAAAATAAACGATAATTCTTTCAACAATTTTTTTGGAAAATAGATTTAGTGCATTCAATATTTGAGCTTGAACAAAATGATTCTCGTAGCAAGGACTTCTTTAAAGTAATTGTCAAGGATGTAAAGACTTCTTTCGTATCTAAAGTAGCCTCAGAAACAGCTATATATCACTTTTCTAATTCATCCGTTTTTCTGAAAATTAACAAAAATTACTTTTACAAGCTAAAATTTTAACCGTCGCATAAAGTTTACTCTATTGAGTATTTAAATAGAGGACACAATATTTAAATTATTTTAGCTAAAAAGTCTTAAACTCCTAGTTATTATTATTAAGTGTTAAATATTTAGCGGAATTATTTTATTTCAACCTCCAAAACGTGCTTACTTCCCTTATAAGTTTTTAATAAAATGTAAAATAAAGGATACATATAATCTTTATCTACCAAGAAGCAGACAGTGACCTTTTGGTAACCTCTCGCGATTTTCCTGCAAAAATAGCTTTAGGCAAAAATGTACTGTACAAGTTTCTTTCTGAGTTACCCATTCACTGCTGCGTTATTTATCATCTGCGATTATTCTCTGCTTCATATGAATTGTTTATGTAGTCCCTCGTGTTTGATGAATTAAATTTCGGATGGATTTCTAGGAATTCAATAGAATGCGTCCTGAAGAAAGACTTTTTGAAGCATTCTCTGTTAAATTACTCATAAAACGAACACATGCTTCTTAAATTTTGGTAATTTACTATGTCTTTTATTTACATACAGAGCACTTTGGGCACTGATTTTTTAATAATTTTTATTTATTATTTTGTTTTAAGAAGCTATACTTGTCTAAAAAATCTTTAATTTTGTAATGAAACCTATTTAGCGACATGCATCCAACGCAAATTGACATTTTTCTATTTTGTGATTATATTCGCTCTTAAACTCAAAGGAAATGAGTTGGTCATTCTTGCATTGAAACAGCCCAAATAACTTTTGTGCTGTTTAAAGTTAGCTTGAAAAAAAAAAAAAAAAAAAAAAAAAACGATTTAATTCATTAAATGGTTCAGTAATAAAACTTTACATGGAATAACATATTTGCAAGCGTAAAGATCAAGGTTTTATCTAGGTTTTAGTAAGTTTAATACTTATGTACAACTATGTAAAGTGTGTGAATAAATTTCTGAAAATAAATGATAAAAGCCAAATTTATGTATTAATTTTCATTTGTAGTTGTATTTCTTTTATGCTTAATCATACTTAGCTTACTCGTACTGTAATTATTTATATTATGAAATAAATATATATGAATAAATTAATTTAAACTGCAGTATGTAACCAAAAGCATTGGTACAACCTAAAATTCCATTTTCAAAGTATTAAAAATAAATAAAAGATCAGTAGTTCGGTAACTTTTGTCACATAAAATGTATAGTTCCGTTGATATTTTATACAGTAATAGTAAATTTTACATCATTCACGCAGATAGAGATCTAGCAACACATTAAAGAAATAAAAAAATAGTTATTCTTCATTTATAATGAAATAGCTTGGAATAAGCTATTAATTACCGAAGTTAATTCACATACTATGAACTTAAGTTTCATAGATTTTCGTAAAACTCACTTATATTGATGAAGATATAAGCATTTCTATTAAAAATACTTCTCATATTTTCAGCTCATAACAAGTAAACTTTTCCGTTAAACTTAAGCAAACTTTCAAAATACTTGACTACACACAAGATATATCATAGTAAAACTTGAATAATGATAATAATTCTAAATTTAAAGAAATAGGAGAATTTTACGTGAGTAATTTCTCATCACGCACGTGCAAAAGATAGCAGTTCATAACTTTCAGCCATCTTTACAGATCTGCCAAATTACGGTAGACTAATGAGCTGAATATCAATTATTCACAGATAGGCGACGAATTGCAAAGAACTTTCGAAAATGGCAAATATTTGCCTGCCATTTTTCTATTTAAATGTTGATAAAAACAAATTATTTTTTTGCCGACCACTTTGCCTATTGATCAGAGAAGTTTGACACAGTTGGGGAGGTCCCGGTTTCAATTTCCAGCTCGGGCATGGATATACTTTCTATCTCTCTTGCCCACTTCCCCTATAGTAATCAAAACATGAGAGACAACTGGAAAGCCCTCTCCCATAATTTACCTTAAAGCTCACAGATGCATGTTAAATCTATTAAACTTTCTTGAAGCCAACAGGACCCTGCTCTTCCCCGACCTAAACTAATATTCACCCTTAATCACTCTTTCTTTCGTTATGCATGACATCTTCTGATTAAATTTCTCTCACCTACCCCTTCTATACAATCTTCTGCGCAACACGTGATCTTAGCCCATAATATTTTTGCGTACACCTTTTCATTCACTTGGTGAATTTGCCTTTATTTATTTTTTATTTATTTATTTTTTATTATTCTGTCTATTTCGTATTGTCATCTTTTCATACCTCTGTGTTTTGTAAGTCCTTTGTCTTGCACTTTTGTATTGTACCCTGTTAGTTGCCTTGTACTATTCTTATTGTATGTAATGTTTTGGTGTCTTGAATAAATTTGGACTTCGACTCCGACTGCCGGCTTACGAAAAGATCCTGTCAGTCATTCTACGGCAGTCGGTAGGTGCACTCTCTCCTGCCCTTTTCCTTTCTTCATGTGAATGTGTTGTGCTGTGAATGGTTGCCTACCCTATAAAAGGGTCCCTATGACATATGTGTACTTTGGAAGTCGGACTTCACACCAAATGACGATGCAGTTGGAAAAGTAAAGCAACGCACCTTAAATAGCCAGATTAGCTGGTACAGGACAACGGTAACAGCAGATTATTTGTGAACAATCCTTTGTTATCCATCCCGTTTCCGAGAATAATTAAAGTACAACTAGTTAGATCACCGATATTTTGCTGAATTTTTAAGATATTCAACTAGATTTTTTTTTCCGGTTTCGACTAAATTTTGAAATCAATAAATTGCTACCTTTCATTCAAAGCGTAGAGAGAATGTATGTATTCATGCGTGTTAAGAAATGTGTTGAACCATCATAGTCCGAGAGCCAGGTGAAAATTTGGTTAATTATTTCCTCTCGATAGATAATTGGCCATACGCATCAGACAACAGTATCATAAAGCCCTATGACCGTCAGCTGCGGCACAGTGGGGGGGATGAGTAGTTGGAACCTCCCACGCTTGAAGGAAAAAAAAAAAAAATCAGTCATTTCCTCTCGCCTAAAAATTTACCAGATGATAACTTATATGTAACTATTGATAAATATATACGTCAGCTGGCTGTATCTCGGTGGAAAAATTGTCAGCTGATACTTTGAAGGTCGTTACGTAGAAGTTAGCTAGAAGCATTTACTGACTACACTGTTCGACAAAAAAAAACCTTGAAAATGCTTCAGGTATTTTGAAGGCTGATTCTTATGTAAAATGACCCCCTGAATCCGAATATGACCCCCGTTTTCCCCCATCACGTCCCAATTTTTTTTTAAAACGCCCCCCCTTTTTTTTTTCATTTTTCCTTAGTTTCAGGGCTATTATATTTTTTTTGGAGGGGAAAGGAGCCTTATATTCACCAATAAATTTTTTTGAAGGTCAAGAGAGACTCAAAGTTTAAAATCATGAGCACCGAGAAAAAAATCGGGGAACTTGGGGGGGGGGTGCCCCCCCAAAATATTTGAAAAATCACCAAAAACGATCTTTTTATTCTAGTTTCTTTAAAAAGACCTTTAAAACATTTTTTTCGGTGCAGAACCAGATTATAGGATCCGTTCCTATGGCTCCTGGGTCAGAAAAAAATTTCACGCTGTAAAATTAAAAAAAAAAAAAAAATAAAATAATGCTTTAAAAATCGCACTTTGCACTCGAGTTTTAAAGCAGGTCTTCAGCCAAAAAAAAACAATATTGTGGCTGATTCTTATGTCAAATGACCCCCTATTTCCAAATATGACCTCAGTTTCCCCCCTCCACCCCCTCTTTCCAGAGAGTTCCCCCCCCATTTCAGAGTCATTTTACTAATTCGGAGGGGAAAAGTACATTACGTAACCCGTTAACATAATTCTAAAAGGCAACAGAGGTTCAAAGTTCAAAATCATGTACATGTGTACCAAAAATATAAACTATGGCGGTGTACCCCCCCCCCCCCAAAAAAAAAAAAAAAAAAAAATCTTCTTTTCTTGTTTTTCTAAGAGACGTTTTAAGCCTTTCCTTTTTTTTTTTTTTTTTGTGAAAAATCAGAGTATTGAATTTTCTTTTCTTTTTTTGGGGGGGGAGGGGGGAGGTATACCGCCCTAGTTTATATTTTTGGTACACATGTACATGATTTTGAACTTTGAACCTCTGTTGCCTTTTAGAATTATGTTAACGGGTTACGTAATGTACTTTTCCCCTCCGAATTAGTAAAATGACTCTGAATTGGGGGGGGGGGACTCTCTGGAAAGAGGGGGTGGAGGGGGGAAACTGAGGTCATATTTGGAAATAGGGAGTCATTTGACATAAGAATCAGCCACAATTTTTTTTTTTTTGGCTGAAGACCTGCTTTAAAACTCGAGTGCAAAGTGCGATTTTTAAAGCATTATTTTATTTTTTTTTTTTAATTTTACAGCGTGAAAATTTTTTCTGACCCAGGAGCCATAGGAACGGATCCTATACTCTGGTTCTGCACCGAAAAAAATGTTTTAAAGGTCTTTTTAAAGAAACTAGAATAAAAAGATCGTTTTTGGTGATTTTTCAAATATTTTGGGGGGCCACGCCCCCCCCCCCCCAAGTTCCCCGATTTTTTTCTCGGTGCTCATGATTTTAAACTTTGAGTCTCTCTTGACCTTCAAAAAAATTTATTGGTGAATATAAGGCTCCTTTCCCCTCCAAAAAAAATATAATAGCCCTGAAACTAAGGAAAAATGAAAAAAAAAGGGGGGCGTTTTAAAAAAAAATTGGGACGTGATGGGGAAAACGGGGGTCATATTCGGATTCAGGGGGTCATTTTACATAAGAATCAGCCTTCAAAATACCAGAAGCATTTTCAACGTTTTTTTTTGTCGAACAGTGTAGTCAGTAAATGCTTCTAGCTAACTTCTACGTAACGACCTTCAAAGTATCAGCTGACAATTTTTCCACCGAGATACAGCCAGCTGACGTATATATTTATCAATAGTTACATATAAGCTATCATCTGGTAAATTTTTAGGCGAGAGGAAATGACTGAATTTTTTTTTTTTTTTCTTCAAGCGTGGGAGGTTCCAACTGCTTATCCCCCCCACCGAGCCTCAGCTGACATTCACGAGGCTTCATAGTTCGATTTTCTGCTGCGTTTTACTAATTATCACTTGAGAGGAACTTGGTCATATATATCTGTTACTAGCTCTCGGACTATCAATGATTAAAACTCTGGCTGGTGTTTTTTTTTTGGGGGGGGGGGAGGGGGGGACGGAGTGCGGTTTTTTAATTAATGTTTTCAGTGAGTAACAGCATTTTTTGTCAGAGATGTCGTTGTTATTTGTTATTTTATTATTTCTTTTATCCAAGTTGAAAACACTTTCTTGTTGCTCTAATTAGTTTTCATTAAACGTTAAATGTCTAATATTCAGTCTCTTCTTCTTTTTATTTAATCTCTTAACGCCTAGTGGCACATGAGGCCCCTAGCGTGGCTTTCCAACCTGTACGGTTCAGTGCCGCTTCCCTAGCTTGCCCCCAGCTTTTCCAGCCGAAGGCATTTCGTTCTTGAATGGCCATCTGGCGCCAGAGGTAAGTTTTGGACGGCCTCGCTTCCTTTTGCCATCAGGGGTCCACGTGAGAGCAGTTCTTGTTGCGTCTGTTGCTTTCATTCTGAGAACAGATATATACTATTCAGTCTAGTATTATTTAAGTAACAATCAAAATATGTTATTCAACTCAAAAATTCAGCATGTATTAAATCAAACATATGCATCAGGTATTTATAGTTTTCTACTGTCTCACATAAAGAAAATATTTTTTTTCAAATTTATTATTATTAGTTATGCTTTGACAGTTCTGAAAATTTATGTGAAAAAGTGTATAGCGGCAATAAGAAAAACGAATCTACATGGAAACAATAGTTAGATATTATTATATTAGCTATTCGGCAAAATACTCGAATTTGCAATATATTAAAAAAATAATGTGTTGAAACCTCAATGTTTGCCCTGACTTTTTTCTCTTTGATTTAAAATTGCTACAAATATAGCAAAATGTCTTTTAACTCACCCCACTGAATAAACAAAGTTTGTACTAATTATATACGTAACTAATTGTGGCGGTCGTAGGCATGATGTGGCCCTGGGTGCAGTTTTCCTTATAAAATAGCAGTGAATAAATTTCAGGAAAAAATAATCACCTTTTTCCTACAAAGTTAAAGTGTAATTAAAAACGTTTAGCGAGAACATCTTCTTCAAAAAAATAGCATTTTTTTGTAATTTTGTGCTTGTTTAGTATTGCTGATTATACATTTCTATAAACTAATGCCTTTTACAACACATTACTTTTTCTCTTCACTTATTTTTTTTTTTAAACTTTTAACTTTTGTCCAGTTGATTAGCTATGTGAAAAAAAGAAAAAAGAAAATAAGCATTTAATGATTTCCATTTAAACAAGTTTACGATAAAATCCCTTCATCAAATAGAAATAAAAGAATGTCAGTGCTCAAAGCTCTATTGTTTGAAGATGAAAAAGAACATTCATGTAAATAGCTCTTCTATTTGCAATTTTATAGATAATGTATACGTTTAAAAAAAACTACTTATGTAATCGCCTTAAAACTTATGTTTATCGAATATACTTTTTGCTTTATTAAAGTGTTCATAAAATTACAAAGAATAATGCGAAATTTTGCGTCTAATGCATGGCATGAAATGCAATAGTAGCGTCCAACTAATGTCAAAAAATGTTGCAGCTTTTCTTTTTTTTTTAAATTCAAAAATGTGTTTTTATTACTTTATATATGCAAGGTATAAATTTAATTCAAATTGAAATTGCGGTTTTACGTTTGACATTTAAGGTAAAAGAATTTAAACTCTAAATATTTTGGAATAATAGACATGGAAGATTTTCTATGTCAAGATTGTGGAACAGGAGAATAATACTATTTCTTTTGTTTCTTGAAATTCAACTTGTCTAAAAGAATATTTCAAGATTTTAAACTTGCCATAGAAAGATTATTTTATGCTTTGTAGGTACGATTTTCTCAGAAAAAAAAGGCTCTTTCTGAGCTTTAGAGTATAAAAATATAAACTATTTTCTCTCAAAAAAATTGAATGACAAAGTATTCTTTAACTTGTCACTTTATGTATCAAAAGGGTATTAATTTCATCTAAAATTTCGGATATTTCAACGATAAGCTTTGCATCTAATTTAGTTTCTATAAGTAATTTTCGTAAAAGCTATCACAAAATAACTTATTTTATTAATACATCATCTCGCAATGTAACCTGTTACAGGTCTTGAGGGAACTCCACAAGAAGTTCAATCTTAAAGCTCTTGAAGCTCCATATTTTGTACAACACTAAAATTAAAGCTAAATTTTAAATTAACGCCTTTTGATTGTTCAGAGCTCTTAAGGAATATTTACTGACAGGTTCATTTTGAAGCTTCAGAATATTTAAATTTGCTTCAATATTTTTTTTTCAGTTGCCGCTCATAGCAAAGCTTGAGACTAAAAAACATTGGTAATGGCCAGTGGCCAGTAAACCTAAAAAAATTAGTGGCCACTTTGGTCGTTGTCTGGTGGCCACTTTGAATTTACTTTAAAAACTAATTCCACTCCGTTTTATTTTATATTTTGCAACATTACATTTGCTATATCTGAAAGAAAAAGGTTTAGAAAAAAATAAATACAAACTTGTGCTGAAAAAGAAGTTCTTTATTGGGAAATTAAAAGTATATGGACACATTATGTGAATAAAAAAAACTAAACGCACTGTCATTACATTTTCTAGATTGAAATTAAGTATTGATGATGTTTTGTAAAGCAGATGGGTCAGATTTTCTCTTCAAGTTAACATTGGCAGTAGTAAACAATGCTGATGAGCCATTTTCTTTTCATAATCAGCACGATGCATCGGTATTTTGTATTTTTGTTCAGAAAAAGAAGTAGGTCACAAGTTCGGAGACAAACATCACATTTTGTAGTGGCTAAAGAAAGGTGTTTAATCGCCACTGGTGAGTGGCGCCCGCTAATCTCGACATTAAGCTTACAGGGTGTCAAAAATTATCCATCGGTGCTTTGAACAGTAGGAAAAACCTCAAAATAGCATACTTTAGTACATTAAAGTGACTAAAACAGGGACGTCACTTCAAGTTTTTCCAGGGGCGGCAAAGGGTCCAAACACAATGCAATTTTTGCGGACATAAGAAACCACGCCCACTTATATGTAAATACACTAATTTCTCAAGCCAGGGGGGGCAATTCCCCCCTGCCCCCCTAAATGACAGGCCTGGACTAAAACTAGTATAGTTAGTTAAATCTCTGCTAAATCATAGCTGCTTAGCTTCTTGTGATTTAAGGCGATAATAGCTACAATACATGTCCAAGATACCCAACATAAATGCTTCAAACCCACATCTCTTAATTAAAATTATTTTCAAAATAGAGTCAGGCCACCCATAGAACTGCTGACATAAGATTAAAAAATTCAGTCTCGTAAGTTTTGCAATAGTAACTCGAAGTCTTGTTTTTTGTAACTTTTGATGTTCGTCCAAAGAGCCGTGCTTGGATATTGAATGAAGGACTGTACTTCAACCAACATTTCCGTTGCATTTGTGATTTTGAATCTCATTCAAGGAGAAAAAAAGAAGAAAAAATAAAATAAAAAATAAAACTGCAAATTTTGATGTTTATTTTTGTACTAAGCGCTCACCTTTAATCAGGACTAGTTATATTTTTGCAACAATTAATATCAAATTATTACTTTATATTATATTAAAAACTTTGGTAAGTTTGTTTTCAAGATAAATAAAATACGATACTTAACATTTATATTGCGCAAATAAAAATGAGTGTTTTAGGGTATTCAATACTAAATAAAAGTAAAAAAAAAAAAGATTATCAAACTTCATTTTTGTCTTATAGTACTATAAAATCACAAAATTATTTTAAATTCGGTTTCGTCCTAAATATATATTACTGAAGCATTATTTGCTTTCTTCATCATTTGCGGCCAGATAAATTCCACCTCCATAAGAAACTCCAGCTATATTTTCTACGTGTCAAGAAAGGAAAGATATTTCTCTAAATGAACGTAGTTTTTCTGTCAGTTCTGGACATTAAAGAAGAGGGAGACAGCTATAAATGACATAACAAGCAGCAATGTATTGTATGTTACTTTGATGGTTTAACCGAAATGTAAGAAATGTTTAAAGTACTGTAGAATTGAATGAAAGCCATCACGCTCCCGCAAGTAGTTTCGACATATTTCATTTTCCCACAGCTCGTAATTCCCCTCACATTCATTTTCGATGCAGTTTCATGCACTTATTTTTTTCCAACAACTAAAAAACTGCAGGGAACAGAAAAAAAAAACATTAAACATTCCCGCAAGGATCTGTTTTGAGCAATCAGGATTTCTTATTGTTTTCACATGGCCGCACTTTAACTCCTACCATTTTTTAAGTTCATAGGCACCTGTATAGTAGGGTGGACCGAAAAAAACTTTTTTTTAGATGATTTATATTGCGGAAAAGGTACCATTTGGAGAGCAAAGTCCGCAGAAAAAATTTGAAATTGTTTGGCCAATTTCCACAAGTTAGGAAAAAATGCAAATTTTTGAGATTTTTAGGAAATGATCTTTAAAAATCCTAAGTCCTACAATCATAAGAGAGTTCAGAAGACGAGAGCCTCTTCCTAGGGGAAGGGGGGGGGACACCAATATCTCAAGAGAGCGGAGCTAAACCACCGGAACGATTCGGTCATTCTGGTAGAATAACATGTATTTCTCAAAAAAAAAAAAAAAACCGTAATTACATATTTTATTAAAAGAGCTTATTTGTTCCACCTGGATTGTATTTACAGTTGATTTTACAACGGCTGACATTTTATTGTTTATGTCCCAATAAGTTCAGAACAAGGGAGCCTCTCATGAGGGAAATAATCAAAGTCCGAACTGCCCGAACCACAAGCAAATTAAGAACACGGCAACGTCTCCAGAGCTTTAAAAAATAATACAGTCCCAGACAAAAATATAGGGCCAGGAAGAAAACATAAGAAATATCAAAGTTCAACTGTGCGAGTGGTTGTGAAAAGAAAGCATAGTAAAACTAGCATCATATATAATATAATTTATGAAAAAGAAAATATAACAAATAATTATTATTACCTAAACTGCATGTTTTTCAGTTGAACATAAAAAAGAACTTGGACAAAATTATAGGGCCACATTAGCCTAATCACACAAATGAAATTAATAATTAGTGAAATTGCCTTTTTTATCTATAACCTTAACCAGTCTCTCAGTCATAGACTCCGACAACGTTTTTAAAACGTTTTTTTTTTTTTTTTGAATTTTTTCCCAAGATAATTGAATTGCTTTCTTTAGTTCTTCCTTATTGCTGTAACACTTCTCATTTTTGTAAATATCTCGTACTAAAATACCCCATAAGTTCTTAATAAGATTTAGGTCAGGGCTTCTAGCTGGCCAGTCCAAAACACGCACTTGATTAGCCAGGAACTACGCCTTTGTGCACCTTGAAGTATGCACAGGGGCGTTATCTTGTTGAAATGTATAGTCTCCGTTGGTGATGAGTGGTGCCTCAGGTAACAGATTAAGTGCCAGAACATCTTGATAATCCTGTGATGTCATATTTGATTTCATAAATGCTATTGGAGTGACTCCGCCAGCAGCAAAGCCTACCCAAACCATAACACTGCCTCCTCTGAACTGACGCTTTGAATAGAACCTCTTTTCTCGACGTAAATCGTGCCAATAGTATTGCAATCCGTCTGGCCCATCCAATTGGAATTTCTTTTCGTCTGAAAACACTACATTTTGCCATTTTTCTCCAAATGCAACGCATTTTTTTGCAAATTCCAGACGGCACATTTTATGCTTTACCGTCAATGAAGGTTTCCCTTTCATTTTCGAGTACCGAAAGTTCGGATGCGCTGCTATAAGTCGCTGTACTGTTCTTCTTGAACATGGAAGTTGTAAATCTTCAACAATTGCCGCCGGAGACAGATTTTTATTGGAAACGCTATAAAAAATGCGTCTTTTTTGTCTATCAGTCAAAGAACTTGGTCTTTCGGGAAATCGTCTTTGGAAATAATGTTCAGGATTCTTCAAAAAATTATTAATAACATACTTAGACCTTTTTATTTTATCAGCAATAGCGCGAGAACTTAGCCCATATTTCTGATAAGCAAGAATCTGCCCTTTCTTTCTTTCGGTTAATGGCTTACCTCTACCCATGTCTAACAACGTTTTCACTGACGAAGCCACGTGCTGGAATGCTTGCTTTATCTTCTGGCTATTCACTACAGCTTCGGTAATATGCAAATTTTGCACCCAGAGCGAAATTTGCATAGTGGCCCTATAATTTTCTCCAACTTGCGTCTTGCTTCAAAACAAAAGTTCGCAACAAATCTCCCACATTATTAAATTTTATTATTTTTTTGGTGGCTGTCGATTGTTATCACAATATTACATATAATAAATACATTAAACAACTTTTTTCAGCAGTCTTAGCTCTTTTGGGTAGGATAGTGTAGCTGGTCCTATATTTTTGTCTGGGACTGTAAATAAAAAAAATTCCAAGTCCTACAGAGAACCTCTTCCGAGAGGGGAGGGAAAAAAACCACACACACACACAAAACAACGTAATTACATAATCTATTTAAATCTTATTTCTTCCACCTAGTTCGTATTAATAGTTGATTTTACAACGGCTAACATTTTATTGTCTCTGGTCGTCATAAGCTCAGAACAAGAGAACCTCTTATGAGGGAAAAAATTAAAGTCCGACCTGCCCGAACACCGAACAAATTCAGAACACGACAACGTCTCCAAGGCAAAAAAAAAAAAAAAAAAAACCCTAAGTCCTACAATTATAAGAGAGTTCAGAACACGAGAACCTCTTCCGAGGAAGGGGGAGAGAACAGAGATAAACAACCGGAGCGATTCGACCATTCTGTTAGAATAACATGTGTAAAAAAAAACTAGTGGGCTCCTTGTCAATTTTTTTCGAATAGCATGCTTCTCCCGATTAAACATTAAAACTTAAATCACTCCAATGCTGATTCGGGATTCCTCAAACCCCGGTTTCTAATTTCCGCCTAGGCTCAACTGGAATCTAGTCTTACCTGCATGTGTGGATGTTCTACCAATGGCTAAAAATTACCTTGTGGTAATAAAGGAAACTATGCTTTTACAGCAACTAATATTTGCTTCCAATCGCACTTTCAAAATAATTCCCAAATTGAACATTTTATTAAGAAAATCACAGAAAATATTTTTCCGGACAATAAAATCAGAATACCCATATTTTACAAATTATGCATACTACAAGTGCTGTACGGAAATAGATTAAACAAAAATATGACACTTATTTGGAACTGGGAAAAAAATGGACATTTTTTTTTTTTTTCATTTCTTTGGAATATATCGTCAGAAAATTCGTTCTCAACTAAAAACTATTATGTTTTTAAAACTGTACTGAAAATTTAAAATGCTTATTCTCATTGAAGATATAGTTTTGTAAATTGAAAATAGCTGCACAATTGGAAAAGGAAAAAACAACCCAAAACCATAGAAGAAAAGGTCCATATGACAAATAAACGAACTTGGAATGCGTCTTCATTTCTATATTCGTGGAACATAAACACGCTACGATAAATAGAAACTCAAAAACTTCCGGGAATATCAAATACTGCCGGAACTTCAAAACGTATTAGAAAGAGATTTATTCGTTCCCTATGTATTTGATACTATGTTTTTCGATTTAAACTAAAATTATGACAAACATCATAGTAAAGATATTTACAGACGACTTGTTGTTGCCTGGAACCATGAAAATATACATGGATAAGTAATATTTGTAAAACTATTTGCACAAATAGGACGATTCTCACATGCATCCATGTACATTTTCCTAGAAAACAGGACGTATAACTTGAATAGAATCAATTTACAAGGTATGCACATGAACAAATATGTTGTTCTATTTGTCTATCTGAGTGTCAATAACAATCCTACGTCTTTAGTAAGTTGTATGAAAGCCACAACATTTAGGTTAAAGCATTTAAACTTTGAGCTAAATTACCTTTTATCCTGAGAACTCATTCGGAAATGTACTCAAAAGTTAACTACTGCTGCAACTACAGTAGCGGATTTCAGAGGGGGGGGGGGCACTGGCTCTCCTCAAAAGGATACAAATAAGGAAAAAAATAAGTGAATTTTTTAAATCTTTTTTTTTTTTTTTTGAAGCAACACACACACAAAGCATATTGGCATAAAATTGCTTTGGTTTGTCATGGGACTGCAGTCCTCTTTTTATAACTTCTTGTTTAATCATTATGACTATGTTTCTACGTAATGCCGTCTATTATTATGCCATGTTGAATGTATACAAAGTTTAGTATTTAATTGGAAGATAGAAAAACAATGTCTTAAAAAATACTTGCGTTCAAGTTTTGAACTACTATTGCTTCCCTTTTACGTTAAAAGTGTAAAAACAGTCTCGGCAAAAAAAAAACTCTTAAATTTAATCCTCAAGAGTGTCATATAAATATTAATTTTGAGGAAATCCATGCCTTCTACTTATTATTTTTATGACACAAAAATTTGATTCTAAACTAAATACTGCAGCAAACAAATTAATATTCAACTCTCCCGCAATAATTAATATCCTAAAATAAAATGTAGAATTTTGGTCGAAACACAATATGAAATATCTCTTAAAACTCCTTCAAAAAGTATGTCCGTATCAAATTTGCACTCTGTCATGTTTTTTATACGCAGATTTGTATAATCTTTTTAGGTTCTTCAATGATTAAAAAAAGAAAGAAGTACGTGGAACCAAATTTTTAAAATCAAAATCTTGAATTTCAAAACTAATCCAAATGAAAGTTAAAGCAAACAAAGAAAAATTCAAAAAAATTAAAACCTAAATTCAATTAAATATTTTGTCATCTTACCCCCTGTTGACTTTTTGTTTATTGCGCTCTATGTATCGAAGAAATATATTAATTAAAGTTTATTTCTTTGGGAGTTAACGTCTTTTTGTTTGTCAGTTTTATGTTTGTCTCGTGGAAAGCGTTGCACGTTTATTATTTTTACAGCTAAATACCATGAAAGAAAAACTATTGTTAAAATGTTTCAAAAGCATCTTTGTTTTCGCGCAATGAAACATAATTATAAGAATATACGTTTGACTAAAGTTTTAACCATTTTATCATGACTTGTTGATTTTTTTATTTTAATCCAAAAAAAAAAAACAATCTAATATATAAAATTCTCGTGTCACAGTTTTCGTTGCCATACTCCTCCGAAACGGCTTGACCGATTTTGATGAAATTTTTTGTGCTTATCCAGTATCTATGAGAATCGGCCAACATCTATTTTTTATCCCCCTAAATGTTAGGGGTAGTCTAATATATAAAATTCTCGTGTCACAGTTTTCGTTGCCATACTCCTCCGAAACGGCTTGACCGATTTTGATGAAATTTTTTGTGCTTATCCAGTATCTATGAGAATCGGCCAACATCTATTTTTTATCCCCCTAAATGTTAGGGGTAGTCCACCCATATTTTTTTTTTATTCGCACATAACATCTGATCTACTAAAATAAAACAATATGTGTTATCGTAAATCCTTACTTCAATGAGCGACCCGACGGTCAAGTGGTTTTGCGCGTCAGTTTGAAGTTCCTGATGGAATGAGATCGAATCCAGGCTCGCAAGGATTTTTTCGAACAGCTGCATGTTTTTTTTTTTTTTTTTGAATGATTTTAATGATTGTAATGTCCTTATGCAGGTACATCCCTTCATGGGGATCTACCCCATATTTTTTTATAGTACAAAATGACAGTTTTGGTCGGATCTTTGTTAAAATTGGCAATGGGGTCCTTCGATGCTGTAGAATTTTCTTATGGACGTTTGCGCCATTTTTGGGGGCTTTGAATCGATTGTGGCAATAAATGGTTTTTGATTTGCGGCACTTATATTATTTTTTCAAAAATTATATACACTATCAATTATATTATGTTAATTTTTGTACCTTTATAAAATTCTGTATTTTATACCTTGCATTTACGTCAAATTCAAGGTAAAATTAAAAGTCAAAAATTCTGAAGAAAATAAATATATGTTAAAAATTACAGTAACTATTTTTTGTGATTTTCATATTGGTTGTGACCAAAAAACATCATTACAAACAAATGAAATGTATCAAACACCATGAGTGTTGAGTTATTAGGCAAAATCTGCTGTGTAAAGTTTTTTTTCACTGCGAGAGGGGGGGGGGGATATGAACGACCATTAAAGTGACACAAATTTTTAAAAAATAAAGGTTGGATCTCCAATTATCTTGCTTCGTAATTTGAACCCGCCCCGGCTGTGCAACGGTACGCGATTAGTCATTCAAAAATTAATGAAAAACGTGATCGAAGCCAGGATTTTAAATGGCAAGTTCAGAGGTGAAAATATACTCATACCACGGATTCCTATTATACCTACAGATGTGCCAATTCAATTCAAACGTATTCAGTTTCCGATTAGATTGGCATTTGCAATGACTATCAACAAATCCCAAGGTCAAACGATGTCTGTTTGTGGCTTAGATTTGAGAACACCATGTT